>JBBPNP010000007.1:0-188816 GCA_038090955.1 Xerocomellus intermedius
TAATTAGTATGCAACGAGATGAAGTCTCGAAGTTGGCGATAAATGACCCATCGAGCAGCACCGTTCGCATATTCACATTCGATACGAAACACTGCTTTCTGGGCATGTGATGGATGTAGGCTATCGCTTATACGGATACGCAGCCGGTGAAGTAGGGCCGGGATACGCCGATGACCCTTGTCGTCCCGCTCGAACCAAAGGCCCAACATTAAGTTTGAAAGACCGCCAGTAATGAGCTCATCAATAATGTTCACTTCCGGCGGTGTAACGGCGTGCGTTGTAGCAGTTGAGGGTGACTGTCGTATGACGGATGGAATCAATGCACGTAACTTGCCCCACTTGTCGGAGCCTCCAGAGCGCTTTATTGACGTCGGGGGAGGATGAGAGTGAGATCGCTGGATATCTGTTGGCACCTGGTTCTTGGAGTGCGAATCGTCTTGTTTGACGTAGCTAGCGGTATTATGTCTGGAAAGACGCCTGTCATGCTCAATCAACTGTTCTGAGCCTTGAGGCTCCTCGAAGATAGTAGTAGGCTTTTCGTCCATAGATGACTCAGGCCACCTTATGGAAGTCCGACTTTCGTCTTGGCCCCTAGTGTCACGGGTCTTTCCCTTCCTATCTATTGAGTCTTTGTCGATGCTTGAACCGACCAACTCCAAGGCTCCACGGAAGGTAGACTGTCGTCGTTGAGAACGCTGCTGGGAGGCGGGCTGAGGATGTTCGGCGAGGTCGTTTTCGAACAATTCTTCATTCTCGTGCTGACCATCAAAGGAGGTGAAATAGGGACCAATGGGGGAACTAGAAGGGGTGAATTGATATGACAGAGATCGAGGAGGACCGGTCCGAGCGGAAGGTGTGTCAGGTACTGAGGGGAAGGGCCGAAAGCCTCTGGCGGCGGTCGACGGAGAGGGGGTTGCGATATGCAAAGCAGGTCGTTGATCATGAACTGGGGTTCGGACTGCACCTTCGGACGGAGGTCGAGGAGTGACCTGAGGCATTCCGTTCTCATGCTGGTCACTGTGGGCAGCAGCGACCCGTGCGGCAGTGACCATACCGCTGATAGTGACTGGGTGATGCATCTTGGGAGTGACCTGCTCGGTGGTCATATAGACAGGAGATACAGCGACGATGAGCGAAACGGAGAGTAAGATGGTCGACCTTGAAGTTGGGGTGCGAGACTAGTCCTGTCCAAGCTAGCCGACGAGGCAAAGAAGTTGACAGTTTGGCTCGCCGTAACCAATCTATTACGTCGATGGTTGATCGGAAAAGCCCGGGCCGACGGAACGTCGGTGCAGAATGCTCCAACCTGCTACCATTCAAATCAACAATTTAGAGCAGTGTCCGTCCTTTTGGTGTCTATTACTAGTACATACTTGTACAACGCTTGCAAGTTGTCGATTCATGACAACAGAGAATTTCATGAGAGGGGTGAACAGCTAAAAATGGATGTCCAGCCCAAATCTCAACGAAAGCCCAACACGCCAACCACCCCCTCGCCCCTGGGGGCCCATGCTGCTGGACTGGCATGAAGATGACACCGGAAATTCTCTGAAGGGCGAATCGAACCACTCGTGACACTTTGGATGAATCGTAGGATGCGCATCGCGCGGGGCACTATTGTGTCTGCCTAAACTGGCGGCGCGGTACGTTCCGAATCATGCTAGTAACGAGCCGAGGCACTATCTTTCGTTTCGTGGCACGCATGTGCTGATAGCAGGAACTGAGTATAACGACGGCGTCGGACTCGCATGAATTGACGTCTCCTGGTCGATCGGTCACCAGCATCACTGGCATGCCCCCGATGAAGTCTTGGCCCCTGCATCCTCCGGTGAGCATAGCGGGTCGATCCAAGCCAACAAACAGGCATCCCGGACAACGGAGAGGTGAACGAAGAGGAAAATATGAGACTCGTTAGATAGGACCATGCCAGTGGACAAACGAACAAGGGCAGCGTGACCTAATGATTTACAAATTCAAACCTCACAAGTGCTGAGAGCATCTTCGATAGCATTTACAGACAGCGGTGATAAGCAAGGAAAACTAGAGAACAAACGAGGATATACAAGAGAGGGGCAATGTGAATGTGGAGATGGGGACATAATTCCGAAGATAAGGCTACTCGATAAATATCATGAGGCGATTGGTCATTTCTGTACATGTGCATGAAGATCGATCGGCGTGCCACCAGGAGGTCACACCGATCATTGCATCACAAGGTTCTCATGACGCTTCGTGATCTTCTCATGACGTTTGCAATCACTACTGTTGAAGAACCTTTGTGTGCAGCCGGGGATGCTGCATGCAAAGGGGCGCTCGCCGGTGTGGGATTGCGCATGACCTAGATGTGCGTTGGAGGTTGAAGCTGTGGAGCAAAATACGCGGAAACTCACGTTTGAGCGAGAATAGTGCAGTAAAGGTTTGCTTGCAATTTTCACACTCAAACTGTGCTGGGTCGCGTAAACGTCGACTGTTAGCCTCGAGCATTGCCTTGCTGGTCATAAGTTCGCAGCGAGAAGGTGATAATTTTGAGCGGCGGCGAGGATGTGGGAACCAGGAAGGAGGATAGAAGCGTTTAGGAACGACCCTATTAAATGGTGTAACACCGAAGAGTCACTGCTCTAATGGTTCAGCCCCTGGGTTGCCAGAAAAATTGCTGTTTGTGTGTGGCGGGTGAATGAGAGAGAGGTGATTCGATGCCTGGGGGTGCAAGAGGGTCATAGAAAGACGAGGGTGACGGAGGCTAGATGGGGAAAGGCCCCCGCATCAGTGGAAGCGCATCTGGAAACAAGTCACACAGCTGTAGCACGCTGCAAAGCTTTGTAAGTTGGCACAGGTTCTACTATACCAGTTGGGAGAAGTCCCCACGAGGTTCTGAATCTCGACCTTCACCTCGCGCAAAGATACGTCACGGTCACCCTCAACAACACATCCCTTCATTTCTGCGCTGCCTGCCCGATCATCGTCCCCACCTTCCCCAGGGGCGTCAACTGTTCACCAGACCACCACCGTGAGCACACGTCACATTCGGTGTCCATCGCGAGTGAGGCCTTGAGGTGTGGCGCACACCATGTGTGTTGACGAAGGGAAAGAAGAGAGTCAGACGGCGGTTGGAAGCGTCGGAGAAGGAGATGATGCGGACAACTGTGAGGCAGTGACCGCGGATTGGGGGCCTTCGGGAATGATGCAACCGTGATCGTGTACTGTATTGCGGACATTTACATCACCAACGTCCCAGGCCGCCTCTGCACCTGTGAGATACCGAATCAGCCACAACGGGATAACGGATGTGAGGATCCAGCTTGGGCTGATGGGACGCCCGTGCATCCGAATTGAGCTCTCCTACGAATCAGTGGGTTTCGCACAGCCAGATAGTGACGCCACAGTGACTGTAACTAGTAACTGGCTCGGCCGGCAACGGTTCATCAAGCTCTGACTCGGAGAAGGTCGCTTCAAGGAAAACCGGCTCGGAGGGTTCCCGCTCCAGCACACTGGACCGGGGACAATCAGTAGGTCGGCGCTAATAGCAATTTGCAGTAAATCAAACCCCAACATGCCAGTCACACACTCTGGTCCCCCAAACGCATGCTGCTGGACTGGCATCAAACACACCGGCACCCCTGAAGGGTGCATCGAACCATTCGGCGGGCTCGATCCCTACATCTCCGAACCACCAGCAAATGCGGAGTCCGGGCACAAGAGAGTCCTCCTGTTTCTCGCAGATGCCTACGGACCCTTGTTAATCAATAACAAGTTGCGCCAGGACTACTTCGCCTCGCGGGGTAACGGTCTTTTGCGGTTGGTATGCGTGTTACAAGCCGTCGCTGATGCGAATGGAAAACCCAAAATTCATCGTGCTCGGACCCGACTATTTCTTTGGAGTCCCTGTACAGAATCTGCCGCCAGATCGTGACAAGGTTGCATGTCCCTGGAGGCACGCGCCGCAGCGATCGAGGTCTTTCCAAAGTGGTTTGAACAAGTCAAAGCGACATACGGTAGGGGGCTCCGCCAACCTCGCGTCCCTCCGATACGCTACTAAGTTGCTTCTATTTCCTAGGGACCGAACCGACCAAGTACGTCGCGGTTGGTAAGTGCGCCACTGTCCCGCGCTTCATTGATGGGTCAAATTGTTATTGTTGAATATCTCTCCAGGCTACTGTTTCGGCGCCCCGTTCGTGCTGGATCTGGCCGCAGAGGAGTCCATCGTGGCAGGTAACGTGTTTTCCGTGGACACAAATGTACGAAACTCAGCCTGCACGCCCATGTAGGTGCTATTGCCCACCCCGGCTTCCTCGAGGACAGTCATTTCCAGAAGCTCACCAGTATGTCATCCAAACGACATGTTTCAATTTCGTTTGCTCACATTGGAACAGGACCCCTCCTACTTTCGTGTGCAGGTGAGGTTCAACAGTATTCCACCACCAATCTTTCTCATGGTTGATCCCCATCACCAACAGAGGATGACTTCACCTTTTCTCTCGAGGCACGAAGACGTGCCGAGGATATCTTAGTTAGTAACAAATCAACTTATTCCAAGTTCTCTCGGGAGTATCCCATGGATTTGCTGTTCGGGGTGACCCAAACGTTCCCCACGCACGTGAGTGTCTCATCATGCACTTGGTTTTGGGTGAACCTTCCTTTCTCTATCCAAAGGCTGGGCAAAGGAGGAAAGTGCTCGCGGGATAACGGAGTGGTTCTTCCATTTTGCGGTGTAAGGAGTAATGGATGGAGAAGAACATTGATCATTGACCGTCGTAAGATATCTTGCTACAAGCAATAAAATGGTACTCACGGTGTCCCGTGGTTGCTTGTGATTATACTGATTGTAGCAGGTCGGCGTCTAAGCACCGTTTGTTACTAGTCAGTCTTGCTGCTGCCCGACCTGCTTTCATTCCGAACACGGTGCCCGCCGTCAGTCCGCTGCTTCCTGGGTAGTTGTTATAATAAAGATCCCCAATCATCTCTCCGGTGCAAAACAGACTCCGGATAACCTTTCCACTCTCGGACAGCACTCCACCTGTCTCTGGATTGATTGCCAGGCCACCAAACGTGAATGTGATACCACAGGCGACTTTGACAGCCAGGAAAGGCCCATTCTCGATCGAAAGGGCCCAGTTCGACTTTGCAACTGTCAACGACTGATTAGCGGATTGGGTTGACAAGCCATCTTTGATAGCTGGATCCCATTTCGAGCCTGGGTGGTCCATGCGATGTTGGTGAACTGCATCGTTGTACTCGCGGACCGTCCGCAGAAAGCTTTCCTTGTCTTGCAGCCCCTTGTCCATCAATCTGTCAGCCAACTCCTCGATAGTGGACCACGTGATCTTCTCTACAACATCGTCGCCGTACTCTTCCCTTCGAAGCTGTAGGATCACCTTCGCGTCCCATACTTGAAAGGCACAACCCTCTGGTTGCAATAAGATTTGCCTCCCAAATTTCGCGTAGGTATAGTTTCTGAAATCCTGCCCTTCGTCGACAAACCGCTCCCCGTTGATATTCACCATGATGCCCAGCGGATACCCGGATTTGGTGAACTGATTGCTGAGCTCCCTGTTTCCGGCGTCGGTAGGCGCATTTGCGTCCCAGCACATACTATGGCATCCACGCCAGTCGCCGACGAGCTTGGCACCTATGGCTTGCGCCATCAAGATTCCGTCTCCGGTATTGTAAGGGGTTCCGCGGACCTGATCGTCGCTGAGCTATCGTTTTACCGCATACAGCACGCACGAAACCCACCCGTGCATGTTTCCAGTCTTGTCCGAGGTATGTCATGCGGAGCTCTCGACTGGATTCGTACCCTCCACATGCAAGAATGACCGCGGATGTCTTGAGAAGGACTTCCTCTCCTCTCTTCCGTACTACAACCCCTGTCATAGCGCTGCCCTCGGTGATGAGCTGAACGGCAGGTGTACTGAACCACAGCTCAACACCCCGTTTCTGGAGCGCTTGCAAATCCGCTCTGATTAGCCCCTTTCCACCATCCTCCACGCTCAGCGCTAACCCTCCCCAGAACTTCTGTCTCCCATTCACATCGTATGCTTGCCTATGGAATGCCAGGATGAACGGTATCTCGACTGTCTCCGCAAGCCATTGTACTGCATCTCTCGAGTTGTCCACCATGGCCTTCACGAGCTCGGCGTTCGGTTTGTTCTCTCCGAGACGTATGATATCGCCGATAAAATCGTCTGTGGTGTAAGGTGCCACATCGATCTTTTCAGCTTGTTCGGCCGTCACGTTGGTGACGATGGGGAGGAGATCTGCGAGGCCGGCGTGGACGGTACGGTGGGCGCCTGCTGTGAAGTAGCCATTCCCACCGACCCATTCTTCCGGGGCTTTTTCGACGATCAAAACGTCTTTGCAACCCGCCTCAACTGCAGCGATCGCAGCAGAAGCACCTGCGTGCCCACCGCCTACGACGATGCAGTCAAAGGTTCGTGTCATACCGGGATTCTTGGAGGATCGAACACGGCTGACATCTAGCAAACAGCGGAAGCTGTTTTTATCCTTATTTCAAGTCTAATCACTGATGGAGATCACGAGTTGGCACCATGTGAACCAGCCTGACTGTTTATTACAGAGGTATAGATAGTCTCCATTGCTCCCTTGCTAGAACCACTATCCCAGATCGATCCTTCCGTGGCTCAGATTCGGGAAGGGTTTACGGCTAGATATCCACCATCGATAACCAACTCCTGTCCATTCATATATGCTGCGGCAGGAGATGCGAGGTATACTACTGTGCCAGCCATCTCTGCCGCTCTGTATACCACGATCAGGTAAATTTTGGTTCGTGGATGGACGCTGGATGAACCACCGACTTACGTTCCTGGCCGTTTGGCAGGCACTGACACGACAGGCATGCCCACCGCGTCCGTCGCTTCTTGACCGGAAATAACGTCGTACGTCATCTCGCTCTCGTACACGCCTGGCGCAATCGCGTTGACGCGAACTGGAATACCTCGGAGGGCAAACTCTGTAGAGAGCATCTTGGTGAGGTGAGAAGCAGCTGCTTTTGAGCTGTTGTAGCAAAACTGAAATCGCATCATGATCGAGTTGGCAAGCTCCGCAAGAGAAAAGGAAATCAATACCGTACATGTCTCTGCGCGACTTTGATCAGCCCGCTTACGCTTGTGATGTTGATCACGTTCGAAGTGAACCCGGGTTTATCCTGAGATCCCTTGTCGAGCAGTTCCAGGAAAGCCACGGTCGTGAAGTATATGGAGAACGTGTTGACGGAAAACAACGAAGACCATTCTTCGAAGGATTCGTTGTTGAAGAGATACTGGCCGATTTCTTCTGCCTTTTTGGGAGCTGTTGGCGACGGTTTGTTAAGTTCAGGGGAGGTAGGGCCGGATTGACCAGCGCTGTCACGAAGCAAAGCGAAGTAATCAACGATCAAGATGATCAACAGCCTAAGCAGCGCTACAGTTCCTCACTTGTTCACGAGGATATGCAACTTCCCTTCGTCGTTCCTGAGTTTCTCCACGGTCTGTTGGATATCGTCCTTGTTGGTGGTATCCATCTTCAGCCTAATATTTCCCAACGAACGACATTTGAAACACGAGATCTACACCGCGATCAGTGAAATCTCACGCGATTAGGCTGCCCATGGTATCATTTTTGTTGGTATTCCAGGATTCGGCGACGTTCTGAAGAACTTCGAGTCGTCGTCCGGTGATGTAGACACGCACCCCGTTGGCAGCAAGCCCCTGAGCAATCATCAGCCCGATACCGGTGCCACCACCCGTCACGAGAGCGACTAGACCATTGAGGTCATACAACTTTTCCAGTGTGAACTCAGCGGGGGAAGTCATGGTTAATGAGGGATGGGTGCAAGATGGGTGCCTCAGACTCGGAAGCAATGATGATGGTCACCCGACGAACGGAGTCGGCCCGGGCCGATGCGTCGGACCCAATGTCCATTCCGCAAGGAAACTTGATAACTAAGGAGGTTCTCAAATCAGACACTCCGGGGATAATGGTAAGACAGATATCAAGTACATTTTGAATTATTACACTTTTCGACACACTACCGACGGTTTAACAGGTCAGTTCATATCCGAAATTCAAACAACAGACAGACCACGACGTCATCTATACGGGGGAGGCTAATATCACAACGAGCCCATGGGTAACAGAAAACGGGAAAAAGTAATCGTTCAAGTAGAGTAATCGTCGTCTATATTACATTTCACTCACCCCCATGGAAATTACCATATGCTCGTATTGTCAACTTGAATGGACTTCAGTGAAGGTAACTGTGCCACAAGTCCAGACAGCAACGATGGTTCGACCCAACGACCTTCTGCCATCAAATTGCGTAAAGAAGTGTGGCGGCATATGGCGTTAAAAAACGCGAGTAATGCAGCTCTAGAATATCGGCTTGGTGAACCAAGCGCGGCTCCACAGAAATCCTGCAAGCATAAATTCTTGAGTTCTGGAACGGATAATCGAGAAACTATGGTGGTGAGCTCGGATGGGATATCCGAGTCTTCATTCAAATTGTCCACGCGGAGTGACAATGATTCGAGAAAAGGCAAGGCGACATCATCATCGCCGATCAACAGCCTTCGAAGGCGTAATGCCTGGAGAGTGGTTGCTTTGTGACAAATGCACAATTTGAGCTCCCGGATTCGGGAAGAGACCTGTAACATTGACAGAATCTCATCGACGGCCACTTCCCCGCGATTGAACCCGTGATGTGTGTAGTCCAGGAACGAGAGGTTTCCAAACAGCTCTGGGAGCCATGTCAACCGGACACCTTCCAACGTGACTCGGGCTAGCTTTGGTGCAAACCCACCAAAGAGGCTGAACTCTTTGATATCGTCGTTCTGGGGGTACCGAAGCGTGAGGGATTCGAGTTTTGGAGCTTCGACAGCACCGATAAAAGATCGATCACCCGGGTTGGGAGATCGATGGTCCCAGAGATAAGAAGTTGACCGACAAAAGGGTCCAAGTGCCGCATTCCACAAGTACGGGGCGTATGAGTTGAATCGGATGTCAAGTGATCGCAACGCAGAAAAGTGCGGGGCGAGGAGGTGCATCTGGAGTGCCACTAGATCTATATCATATAGAGCCCTAGAGTAAGGATATGACGCGAGTATGACATCAAGCGTGCACAGTCGTGCACGGCGAATGCGCTCTTTCCACATGTGCACATTGGAAACAGGATTAAGCGACACGCGTCGCCAAAGGGAGCGTGCATGCAACACGATGGCTCTCCATGAATGGCACACGTGAGACACGAGGATGGGGAACATCACGTTGTCGACAGAGCCTAGTGCGAAAACATGCACGAGCAGTTCAGGAGGGAGACGATGGATTGGATGTACGGGTTGATGGGGGTTCGGACTGTGATAGAGGGAAAGTATCATAGAGGGTCGTGATGTTAGCACGGGAACGACGGATGCCCCGAATGTCGGGACGAGGGTGGTGTGAGCGTGACCATTGGTGCGATCTGCGAAGAACGCCCTGCATTCCTTGCCATCTGCCCGGGGTCTTCTAGAGGTCAGAAATACTTGATATATGCAAGGAGGTTGATACACGCACGATTCAAGCCGTACTTTGTCTTGAATAGCTCTCGTGAAAGAACGCGTGAGGACCAACTCACGACGACGAGTGCGCCTGAGGGTCGAAGGCATGCCCGTGGGGCAAGTTTGCCAGAAATCCGAAATTAAGAGTGAGACATACACGCTCTGCGACTTTTATGGGTCCAGATGAAGCCACAGGGGCAGCTAAAATTCAAATCGAACAGCGCCGGCGAAGATCGGGTCAGAGGGATAAAGTAACGAAAGATATGATCTGGATCACGGGTGTAGTCAGGTGAGACGGCAGATAGAAGCATGAGCGTCGATTGTAGTATTGGCGTTTGTCACCACGGCATAGTGGTTGCTGTGCGATACCGAACAGGTAGTGTCAATGACAGCGAAAATGGAGAACTCAGCCATTCCTCGACACCTGTCAAGGAATGGTCCGTGGTTGATCACTGTGATCCGGCGCTCCTTTTTGTTGTTTTGGGCACTCGGAGACAACGAGACTAAGGGCGCCGTAACACGTTCACGTCAAGGTAACAATTGAAAAGCAACCGCAAGCACCATTTCGACTCGTCGAGAAGGCAACGCGGTGGGGCTAAATAGTATGCAACTCACGCACTCAGAGTCAGAGACCACAATTTCGGCTGCACAATGGAAGCCGCTCCTGGCAAAAATGTTCACAGCTATTGGGTTGCACGCGGATCTAGAGCTCGCATGCTATACAGTGTCTACTTATTAGCAGGTCTCGCCATGTGAAACAGGCCCGTAAGTCTTGGAACCGAACTTTTAAGAGAGGTTGTGGTGGGACCAAACCTGTATACCTGCACCCGACCAATCAATCACTTCGCCAGGGCATCGGCAGGTATTTGTAGGATCCCATACTTGGAGGATGTGGTCAGTCCTCCTTGCCCTCCTCCGACAACTGTAGGATCAAATACAGAGAACTCAGAGGCTCAAACGCTCAGGCAGACATTTCTTAACAGTGTGCTCTGATTTAATGCTTACCCTTGGTTCAATGTGAGCTGCCGTCATGACCACCATGTGGTCAATGATTGCGCCATCCAGTTTCGTAGACATGGGCTATACTTACGTCTACCAAGCCTTTAGCAACAGAACTAATTGGGAAGCGTTGGCTTGTTTTCCTGTCAGATAGGGGATTAATAGAAGATATGAACTGAAGTCATGGCGATACTGACTCAAAGGCTAGAACAATTCAGAGAAGTGAACCTATTAATTCAGGAGACACCCATTTCCTTCAGCTACGAGTAATGGCACTTGAGAAACAGGCCGATGCCGGTGAACACTTGGGGATGACGCGTGACGGTTCAAGTCAAGGCCGGTGGTACCTTTTTCGGTAAGGCGTTTCCTGAGTGGGACGCGGAACCTTTTAGCAAGCATCTGCGACTCACCATGGACGACTCTGCGAATACGAGCGATGGTCTCGACGCGCTTGCCAACTTACTCACTGAACTCTCTGTCAACTCTTTCGATATCAACCTCCATGTCCAGCACATCAATCTAGCCCGCTCTCTTGACATGGAACCACAGGTCTTGGTAGCTCAAGAAATGGCTGCCAGCTACCTTGCAGTCGGGGACGACGTGTGGCTACCCCTCATCGAGGCAAAATTGTCCTCTGCAAACCTGGAAAATCCGGCCGATGTCTTGGAGGTACTGGAGCTGTATGCACGCGCAGAGGCTGACTATCTATGTGCGTGAGGGTTTTCTATTGCGAAAGTATATGTTGAATGGCTGTTACAGCTATTCTTATCTTACAGAAACACATCGAGTTCTTAGTCGACCGCCATGAATACTTCGCAGCGCTCGAGGTGCCATCGGAAGAGTTAGGGGATCACTTCTCCACCACATGGACCCGTGAGGCCATTTCGGAGGTCGTTTCTAAAGGTACTGGACATCTTACGAAGGTAATGGCTTCTCTGATACGATGTAGGGTGGTCTAACGTTTAGCTGGAAGAGTCGGTACCTCTGGGAGTTGCAGAGAGATTGGGAACTTGAGATGATCGAGGCAGCTGCTCCAACCGAAAGGTACGCGTCGCTCTCAGTATATTATGTGTGCTTATCGCGAACGACAGACCCGAACTCATCCAATATGTCGAGGAACTTCATCTTGCGCGCCTTCAGCAACCACATGCAGGTCAGTCATGGCGCTCATTCGGCCCCCTTCGTTTTCGCTAATCCATTGTACTAAAGGACACGAGGATACTTATCAGTCATATTCCTCGTTCACCACAACTTATAAACCGGCAGCGGAGTATGAATCATTACTCGTCTCAGCGTCGAAGCTACGGTCTCGTGCTGTCAAAGTATACGAACGGCGCGAAGCTTCAGAACTCTCCCTCGTAAGGAAATATTCTGTCAACTTGCTGCTTTTTACTTAGTGTATGTTCTGCTTGAAGACTTCTCTGGACGCATATATGCAGTATCTCGCAGCCGAGCGAAAGGGTAAATCCCCAGATGTCTTTATCGTTAGCGGATTGTTTGAGCGGTCGATTGCTGAGGCTGCGAAACGTCGCATCGCCGGCGAAGGAAACGCCGAGCAAATGCTGCGCACACTTTGGATGGGGTATATTGATTTCCTGGTACGTGAAAGGAAGGGTTCCTTGTCTAAGGTTCTCCGACTGATGTATCTACAATTTGATCAGCGAGGGCAAGGGACAGATGAAAGCGACCTGGCGCGCACAATTAAACGTGCAACAAGAAGCGTGCCTGGTTCGGGTGAAGTATGGGCACGGTATATCCGTCATTTGGTGTGTCGTGACATGACTTCCTGCTCAGTTTATGGCTTACGGTGGCATTTTAGGAACGACGAGCAGAAGCTGACCCAGAGGATGCACCGATGGATGGTAGTGAATCGATATCTGGTACTTGTTTCGTGATGCAGAGCTTGATAGACCTTCTAAGCATCCGAGCAGACGCCTATCAACGCGCACTTTCTACGAATCTTTTCACCAAAACAAATCTGAAGGGACCTGACCTGGATCCTGAGCAAATTGTACCCCTGGTTCTTTCCCGTGCCGGCGCCGAGAAACGGGCGATTGAAGCTGGAAAAGGAGATGAGAACGTCTTTAGCACGTTAATCAAGGTTGTAGAAGACGGTCTCGTGATGGTGAGACAAGGCAAGTGACGGCAAATAGAACTAGATTCGGTCATCTTGACGTGATTCACTTCTAGCTTCGAAGGCCGGAGACCCACGATTCAGACTGGAGAAATTCCTTTCTGAGCTAGTATGTTCTCTCTTTAGTTCTTTCGGGTGGTGGCTAATAGTCCTGGACACAGTATCTAAGCCTTGCAGACGTCGCAGACGCGGCTATTGCTGTGTGGGCATCCGCTGCCGCGCACTACAAGCCCAGCTGGGCAGTATGGGTGGCTTACACTGATGTCCTCATGTGGGTGTCCACTGACAACTATGTTCTTTGCTCATGGACATTTATTAATTTATGATTTCATAGCCGAACAGATCAACATGACGCCGCGCGATCTACTTTCCAAGATGTTAGTACTAAAAACCTTGATTATCCCGAAGCGCTCTGGGATGCCTGGCTCAGTTTTGAGCACGCGCATGGATCTCTGTCTTCACTCGAGGAAGCCCTTGTGCGCATTGAGCGTGCAAGAACACAGGTTGAAGCGAAACGGATGAGGGTGAGTGAATCCTCACGCCGACGCATTCTGCACGTCTGGCTCAGTGTAAACTGGTTCCCTTTTCGCAGGAGGCACAGAAAGCGTATGAAGCTGCTCAGTACGCCATGGAGCAGCATGCTGCATCTGCACCGTCTGCCCCTGCGAACGTAACCCAAGAAGTCCCTATTGCGTCTGGTGACGGGATGGATATTGATGTTCCGGTTATCTCCACCCAACCTCAAGGGAAGCGCAAAGCAAGCGAGGAGCCCGAAGTTGACGGCAATGCCAGTAAGAAAGTGCGAATGGGTATGATCTCGTTTTATCACTCCGCTTGTATCTCGAATGACTGTTACCGGTTAGAACCTCCAAGTGCGCCGCTAAAAAGGTATGTCGTCTGTTGTGTGGAAGGTAGGAATTTTGATGTTGATCTGTCTACTCAAGGGATCGCGAGAATTGCACTGTTTTCGTTGCCGATTTACCAGTTAGAACCAGCGAGGAACAGCTCAAGGCACTTTTCAAAGATGTGCGTACTAGATATGAGGAACGAGGTATACCATGCCAAACTAACTGTGTAGTGTGGAGAAATACGCGATATCAAAATCACGAATATGCTAGAAACTGTTGTTGCAACTGTTGAATTTGCTGCACGAGTATGTGATTCAGGAGCCTAAGGAGCCACATTCTTATCGTTGCACAGGAAAGCATTCCTGCCGCACTCACCAAAGACAAGAAACGCATAGAGGGAACGGAAGTTAACGTACACCTCGCATGGCGTTCGACTTTATATGTGACCAACTTTCCCGAGAAAACAGATGATTCCGCCATTCGCAATCTATTTGGACAGGTTCGTCCTCCTGGTTTATCACATCGTCTCACTAATCTTGTTGCTAGTACGGTCTCATATTCGATGTGCGGTGGCCGAGCAAGAAGTTCAAGGCGACACGTCGATTCTGCTATGTGCAATTCACGTCACCAGTAAGTCTGCCACAGACATGACATGATGTATTCGACTACTGACCTGATACACAGGCTTCAGCGGAGAAAGCACTCGAGTTACATGGTCATGAGCTCGAGCCCGAACGGACGCTTAGCGTTTATATCTCGAACCCAGAGCGGAGGAAAGAGCGCACCGACGCTGATGCGGATGAGCGAGAGGTGTACGTTGCAGGTCTTAGTAAATTCACCAATAAAGAAGACCTCCAGGGAGTATTTTCGAGGGTGAGCCCCCAATTATCATTTAGCTGCTGGCACTGATCCGAGTGCGTCTAGTATGGACCTATCAAGGATATTCGTCTGGCAGAAGACAAGAATGGCCAAATAAAAGGTTTCGCATTTGTTGAATTCGAAAATGAGGTACACTTTGCATATTTGATGTTCTTGCACGTGGATCTAACCATATTCAGGCCGATGCCCGAGCCGCTCTCTCCGCAAACAACTATGAGCTTAAGAAGCGACGAATAGCGGTGACCATTGCAGACACACGCGTACGGTCAAAAAACCGGTAGGTCTTCTGTTTGAAGAATGCGAAGGGGATTTGATTATTGGCACCTAACAGTGAAGGATGGGCAGAAAGTGGACTTGGTCGACGTGCAGAAGCCCAGAATCGCTCTGTCCGTATTCGCAACTTGCCCTCGGATACGCAGGAAGGGCTCCTGCAACAAACACTTGAGAAATACGCAACGGTGAAACGTACCGAGTTTTTTGCCGACATTGGTGAAGCAGTGGTTGAGCTGGCTAATGCCGCAGTGAGATTTGACCAACATGGTTTTGGACGCGTGCATCGACTAACGAACACGATCAGGAAGCGGGCAAGCTCATGTTGCGGCCAGAGCCGATCGTTTTCAATGGTATCAATCTGGAGATATTCGAGGAAGGTTCGACTCGATCCCAGAAAACGACGGCTCAGACAAGTGCGGGAGGCTTGTTCGTGCCTCGCAAAACGGCGTCGAGACCAAGAGCGGGCTTGGGCCATGCACGCAAGCCCGGCATTGGTGCCCCGAAACCTCGGGCCCGTGGGCCCGCGAATGACACGCAAGAGACAGCGAAAGTTGGAGGGAAGGGGCAGGATGATTTCAGGAAGATGTTAGGTTGAGAGATCTGGTTGTAATCCCTGTATCTGGATCGATCTCGGATGCCACAAAAACGTTTGCAATCTGCCACAGTAACTGTAGCCACTAGCACCGCCCAAATTTGGAAGTCGCCGCGGTGCCACGCACGTGCCCTCTCGAACCTGGTCCGTGCGTGAGTTACCAAACGTATATATACCCGCGCTCGACATCCTGAATCCTTACCACTCTGGCCTTTTGGCTTAGATCAAGTGTAGTATCTGTTCTTAATAGTTTAACCACTATTATGAGGGCACCGCCTTCATTTTCTGGTTATCAAATTTTTGCCGCCCTTGTCCCCCGCGAGCTCTGCTTGCAACTCCGGGGGCGCGATGACCCTGCCACTGCACCACCGGCTTGTGTCGTCGGGGGATCTCCCTGCTTTTGTCTTCTCTTTGCTGTCTCTCCATTTAGTGCCATTGGGCACTGACCGGGATTCAGCAAACAGATTGCATAGGCTTTTGGGTTTGGTTTTGTCCTTGATAATTTACTCATCTTTCTTTTGGTTGCCTGCAGCTTGAGGACGAGCCTACTGTACCGGTCCCTGCCGAGTTCATGTTCAGGATCCTTGTCCGTCATTACACCGTTTGTACATAGGCATAACAAATTCTCCTCAGTTTGTCCTCGCATTACAAACTGTTCCACCCGAACTTTTGTTTGACAAGAATGCCCCAAACATCTTTCACCTCCCGACCATGGGTTGGATCTGCAGAAGCTTCTGGCTTAGCCACGAGAAACCCTAGCAGTTTAAATTGACCCTTATCCTGACACCGAAACAGATTGTTCCATCGGCACACCAGAATCTTCTCGTGTTCTGCTCGCTCCTACTCGAAGGTTTCGTATTCTGGAGTGCGCTGCAATGAGTAGTCGTAGGTCTCCCCCACCCTTGTTCATGATCAGCCAGCGTCACAGTCCTCGCGGTCCTGGAGCGTGCACTGGTTCTTTTTCCGTTGTATCCCCTCCGCTTCATGGATCCGGCATGCGGCGGCGATAATGGTGGCAAGCTGGCCAATTATAAAGGTCGACCAAGGTTGAAACGCCCAGAGGTCTGACGCTCTCACCGTCTTCCTCGTTACCTGCTTTTCCTCCCTCTGACCCCTTGATAAATACTTGCACCATGGGATCAATGTTTGCTCCAGTTCCGAAGCCAGCTTCACGGCTTGCCCGATACCGCGCCTTGTCGCCGCATGCTTCAATTCATGTTTCCCCTCTGCAGTTGGGTGGTATGAGCATCGGGGACAAATGGGGGCAGTTTGGCTTGGGGAACACGAACAAGGAATCTTCCTTCAAATTGCTAGATGCGTTTTACGACGCAGGCGGAAACTTTATCGATACCGCCAATAACTAGTGCGTGTTGACGACGATCGGCCTTCCGTCACTCATCGTGACTGCATTGTTTGCAGCCAAGACCAGAGCTCGGAAGAGTTCATTGGCGAGTGGGCCGAGCAGCGTGGCATCAGGGATCAACTCGTTATCGCAACCAAGGTCAGCAATCTCATCTCGTCAGTTCAGACCGCGCGGTACTCACTCCATTGCAAAAGTACTCCGCGAATTATGTGCGCGGGAACGACCAGTTCCGACAAAAGGTGTTGTACACGGGCAACAACGTGAAATCGATGCATATCAGCTTGGAGGCAAGCTTGAAAAAGCTCAGGACGTCGTATATCGATATTTTCTACGTCCACTGGTGGGATTGGGTGACTTCCATCGAGGAAGTGATGAATGGCCTCCATACGCTTGTTCAACAAGGAAAGGTGCTCTATTTGGTACGTGTCGAGTCTTCTTTGACGTTTCAATGTCTCACTTCGCCACAATCCTCTAGGGCGTTTCTGATACCCCCGCGTGGGTCGTGTCCCAAGCGAACCAGTACGCTCGTGACCATGGCAAGACACCGTTCGTAATATATCAAGGTCTCTGGAACGTCATGGATCGCTCTATTGAGCGAGACATTGTCCCAATGTGCAAGGTTCACGGTATGTTCGGATTTCAAGGTAGTACTATATGATTGTTTAGGATGCTACACAGGCATGGCCTTGGCTCCCTGGAATGTGCTAGCAGGAGGCAAACTTCGCAGCGACGAGGACGAAGAGCGACGTGCCCAATCAGGCGATGTAGGCCGTGCGGTCCCAGGGCATGAATGGAGGCGAAACGAAAAAGAAAGAACCATGACCGCAGCATTGGCCAAGGTTGCCAAAGAGATCGGTGCCAAGCACGTCACTGCGGTAGCGATCGCATATGTCATGCAAAAGGCGCCATACGTGTTCCCCATCATCGGCGGGCGCAAGGTGGAACAGTTGGAGGCCAACGTCGAAGCGCTCGAGATCGTTCTCTCCCCCGAGCACATCAAGTATCTTGAGAGCATTGTTCCCTTTGAGCTTGGCTTCCCATATGGACTGATCGTTAGTCTCAACCGTATTTGGTTTGGTCAACCCTGTCTAAACCTTTTTGTTTCCTACAGGGCGATGGTAGTGAATACAATTTTTTGATGCAGAACACAGCTTACATGGAGAAGCATCCCGGGCCCCGTGCAATTGTGCCCGACAATTCTTGAACTCGAAGAGGAAATTGTTGGAAAGCACCGCAGTGCTGTCGTGTAGGACTTTTGTAATTTGTACCATTACGCCAGTCAGACTGTTTGAACAGGGGTAAATAACCTGGGATAGCATTTTGAATGCTACGAATATAATTATCTTCCAGAGGAGCAGGGTCAGATGGCGGAGGGTGAAGTGGATGACTCGGAGGCCGACATGTTGGGAGGTGGTACTTGACTCGAATATTTGTGCGGATCGGTTCTGTGCTGCAAATGTTTTCCAGGAGGACATATGGCTATGTGAATTTGCACGGTGATCATGTCAGGTACAAGTGATTCGCCTGTAACGGTGGACCCGTTGATGGGTGGTGAGTGCACCGAAAGCTGTGGTGGAATACTTCCGCGTCTAACATTAGCACTGCCACTGGCAGGGTGCTTCCGATCATCGATGCCACCTCGTCCACGACCGACCTGCGTCGTATGCCAAGATCAAGCGTCCAAATACACATGCGCGTCGTGTAGAGTTGACTAGTAAGCCCCGCAAATCCTAACTCTCGCCCGCTCAACCCGATCTCCAAAGTTGCTCCGTTGCGTGCTACAAGCAACACAAAGGTCCGTGCATCGCCAACCGCGTCGAGTCGTCTTGATCCCCGCGCCGTACTATAGAGACGTGTTCTCCCAGTTCCACGGACACCCCCGGTGCTTGTGCTACCAGTAGCGTGCCACTCGCCCAGGGTAGCGTCCCGCCTCTCACGTCCGCCGCACTTGATGCTCACGCACAGATACTCCCCAGCCCCTCCCGAGCCCGGACTCGCGTCCGAACCCAACCCCGACTCGGCGCACCCTCCAGAATTCCAACCCCTCCGAGACCCACCCACCCTCCGCCCACTCACCGCCCTCAAATGGCCGTACGTCCCCGACACCTCGGCCTACCCCGACCCACTCACGCGAGACGACCCCAAGCCGCTTCAGCTGCACCAGTACGAAGCTATCGGTACGTGTCCCGTTGCGCGCGCTCGTGTGCTACTAACGCTGACGCTGAAACCGACACTCACACTGACGCGCACAGCAACCTCCCCAACGATCCGCACGCTCCTCGCCACCCCCCGCCTCCGCACGCTCCTCACCTCCATTGATGCCCTCCGTGGCCCGGAACGCGAAGAAGCGCTACAGCGCGCACTCGGCGTCGACAGTCGTCTCCTCAAGAACCACGATGCGGGCACACGGACGGCGGTGGTGTTGGACGAGGATACGAGGGCGTTTAGGGCGCTCGCAGAGGCGGTCGAAGGGGCGGTGAGAGGTGCAAGGGAGGACGTGTTGGGCTTGGATTGGGATTGAGTCTGAGTCTGAGAGTGGGTTAGTCGGACCGAGTCATTGGCTCAACGTGGGCGTCGTGCTTCGGCGCATCGCCCGAGCCAACGCATCGATCAACACCTCACCCGGTACCGAACGTGGATCCCGAGAACAGCATCGCATCAGCGTAGACGATCCGTACGCGTAGGGCTACTTGATCCCCAAAAAAAAACAACCTACGCTTGGCCTTCTCCCCATTGCTCGCAGCCCACCACTCGGATCGATCCGTCTCCTCCGCCTTCTTCCCGCCCTTGATCGCCGACTCAAACGCGACCTTGCGCGCGTGACGTCATCCAACGCAGATCCGAGTGGCCAGTAAGGATCATCACGGCGGGCCGGAAGGGACGTGTAGGGCGTGACGAGTTGCGCATCCGATGTGGCTTGTGCAGTCGCGAGCGTTTCTAGTTGAAGTTTGGCCCCAACCGAAGAGAGAATTATTCGTCGCGTACGCGAATAGCAGTCTACGTGACATGCATGCTGGCTACAAGGATCTGACCTGTACATGCCTAACGCGCTCGGCCCACCGTGTCGCAGCCTAAAATCCGTTGCCAAACCTCGGGTATACCCTCTTCTTCACACCCTACTTGCATCCCATTGTCTCTCAGCACATAGTACTCTCGCCCTGGGGTCTGCACAACAGCTACCGCACCATGCAACGCTTCACCCTTTGAGGTCGTGAAATGGACGCTCTCAACGTGGTGGTGACTGCACAGATCAGCGTTACAAGTGTACAACAAGATGAACGTCGCGTACGCTGGGAGGTACATGTTCACCGTATTCACGGACCGTCCCGCGATTCTTGAGCCAAGGGTATCATTACCGGGTAAACCGGCACTCTCTTGAGCCATTGCGCTCGTGGACATCCACTGCCCGCTTATGCTGACGAATGATGCTTGGTGAGAGAAGTCTTCGACCAGTGAAACTGGCATATACCCATTTCCCACGACGCAGGCCAAAATGTACCTCTTAGCGACGCTTCCCTTGGCGATACTGTCTGCATCCCAGCCTTGAACGCGGCGTAACCATGCTTTGCTGATTCCCCGATGGTAGTCCTCGGCATTTGACCATTTCACGCACTCCAGGAGCGAGCATGGTCCCGTATCCAGTGGCGCTCGTGATCGCTGAGAAATCCACGCCGTCCAATCGGCACGTAGACAATACCCAAGCGTGTTCTCCCCTTGCGACGAGGGGGGTTGGCCAATGACTTCACACGTCGCTTCAAGCACGTAAAATTTGCAAGTTTCGCCAGTGCCATCGTCCTGTGCGATGACTTGCCAGATTTCGCCTTTGACGACCTCCCGAACGTCTCGGATGACGCATCTTGACCACGTTGATGCATCGTGGCCGTACGCACCGACCGATGTGGCGAACCACATCCGGGTTAGAACAAATCTGGTACAGCATTCAGATAGGTTTCGTATTGGCGTTTCTGAACTATCTCGTAACGAACCGAATAGCAACATCGACTTGTTTTTCGTCATCGGGGCTGGTCCAAAGATGCTTGGACAACGGATCGTATCCTATCGAGTTAGTGTATTGGCCAAGGAATGACCGCTTGAATGCGTGACGTCGTTCAGAGACTTCAGCCATGCGGAGTCGAAGATACGGCCAGAGGTTCGTCATATTTCTTGGATGCTGCTCGAGAATAACATCCAATCGACGGCCAGCGTAGTTCCTCGATAATATATGGGTAGCGGAGAGGTAAACTGTCATGAACGAGGCATTCCGACGTGACACAAAAGTATTAGCTCCGAAGGATGATCCTACCTGCATACCGGAATGTTCTCGATACGAGCGTGCATCTTTGCCTGTCTGCTGGGGAAAGGGAACTCAGTATGACGGCCCACCGGTACACCCACTTTCGCTCAGATGCCTTTGGAGGGAAGGAAATATGGGAAAGAACAGGAAGAGGTGTTGCATGAAAGTTGGAAACGAGGGCAGAGTCAACTGTTCTTGGTATGACGGGGACAGCCGGTGCTCGTGAGGGTTCCCTATTTGCTTGGTCGGATTCTACAGGTTTGGGTCCCGAGACCACTAACGCCTTGAACCGCCCGGAGCCACCAGTGGTCTGACAAGGTACAGCAGAGCGTTTGCGCGTGTCGGAGGGCGGCTTCGCGAGAGTCAAGGCACTGCCATGGAACGAACTTTTAGGCTGCGCGGGCAATTTGGGGACTTTGAACGCCGAAGAATCGACAGGCAACGTTTTCTGGAACGTGGCGGTCTTTGGAACTGGAGGTTCGTGGCCTACGTTGGTCGCGGGCTTGAGGGATGTCCTAATCCGTTTTGTGGGGACAGGGATGTCTATATGCGCAGGCCTTTTCGTGCCGGAGGATTTCTGAGTGCTTGTAGTGCTTATAGCGGTGCGGTTCTGCGATGATTTGGGTACTTCGGTGGGTAAGGGAGCCTTTGCGGTAGATGTCTGCGTCGGTTCGGTGTTGCCCGCGGTCGACGGCTGAACAGGCTGGTGGACGACTTTGGTGACATTCCCTTCACGGCAGACGGTGGAAGACTCGATGTATGCAGGGGTCGTTGCAGGGTTCCGGACGTCATCTGCAGTTGTGATGACTGCACTCCGGCTGGTCGTTTTAGGTGGAGCAAGGACCTCCGCAAGCCTCTGCAAGAGTGCGGCCTTGCTTAGCTTTGAATAGCCAGTGATCCGTCGCTCTTTGCACAATGCTTTGAGCTGAGGAACGGTAAGCTTGCCGAGGTCTGACGGAACGGAAGGACCGTTCGAGGCCATGGTGATGGGGTCTGGTCAACGCGTTTCCACCTAACAGGCACAGTGCTACATCCACAATAACTTTGTACATATATTCAAGCGTTGTGCTCTCGGACCCAGTTTTGAACCGTAAAACAACCTATCAATTCGTTGACATTGAGTCCATTGTCTCCAAGCTTCCTAGCACTTGGCTTTCGTCGTTTCCGTCCTTCAGTCGGAATTTCCTTCCACGATGGATCATTTGCGTGTCTCGCGAGGATCCAGTCAGGGGCGAGGGGAGCCCGTCGCTTCTCCTGGACAGCGTATGTGTGACGAGTCATGCAAAACGTACGATGAGCTATTACCTTCTCAGCGGCTACTCGTCGCTGCTGTTCCCTCAGCTCCTCAGCCATTGAAGGGAGGATGCGGATAATGCGACGTTCGACTGGAGGGCCGTACAAGTCATCCGGATCGTCGTCGACCTCGTTGGCGGCGTCTTGGTTAACTTGGGGTTGGATTACCGCTCCATCAGCTGGCCCCGCCTCCCGTTCACGTTCATTGGTGGAAGTCGCAGCACGCACGTAGGGTGGTGCTCCCGCAACAGACTCGGGCCTGATCGCCTGGTTATCTGAGGAAGGCGCCTGCGATGCTCGCGAAGTAGCACGCGAAGTAGGTTCGGAAAAAGCGGGAGAGTCGACGTTCATGTCGACATCATCTTTAGTGGATGTTTCTGAGACCGTACTAGTACTGACGAACTTTCGTGCAGCCTTGACCTGATGGGAATGCGTTGGGGAAGAGGGTCTCTGAGGAAACTTCGTCTTCTCTTGTGGAGTGACCTTGGTAGGAGTAGCGTCTGCCATTTGCACATCCGCATCTCTAGGCTGCGTTGGGCCTGGCTGTGGTTGGACACGGGTTTGATTCGCTGCAGACTGTTTTGTTCTCTTGGCACTCAGGGTGTGCTTTACCGGAGGTGCTTCTTGTCGACCACTTGGCATCATGTTTCGTTCTCGGTTATCCACACGTCGCGCATCGACCGTAGTACTCTGCGGAACACTCAGGAGACGCGTCCGGAACTCGAAACTGTGAATCACCACACACCGATTCTGGTCTGACACGAACGTCTGCTGAAGAGGCGACCTTCCTGGCCTTGGACGCAGTGTCTGTGATGGCTGAGCTGTCCTCACGCGTATCAGACGACGCCGTCGGCTCGCGACTGGACATCGCGCTCGGGGTTCCAGATCCACCCTTCTTGCACCGTCTGCACATCCAAGTACTCAGATCGTTGTCCGTGTCCCCCGCATTCGTGGCGCGTAACAGTTGAATGAGATGATCATCCTCGACGGGGGGCATATGGCACCCTGCGCGATATGTCGATAAGCCGATCTGTGGTGTGATGGCGACATACTGTGGTGCCAGGTCTTTCTACAACCTCGGCAAGTCAACAGAAACGCGTCTGGACCGCTGTTGGTCTTGCTGCACCGTTGACAGGATAACATAGGTAAGATGGGGTTAGGGTTAGCAGCAACGGTGGCGCCGAATCCATCAACGACCATTCTGATCGACCATGGCAGACTCGGACGAGCGTATCCAAGTGGCCAGCGCCTTTGTGCTACAATCACCACCTGGTGAGATCAACGACGTCCTCAACGGTTCGCGTCCACATACACCTTTGATTTGCTACATTTACTGACGAGACACGCTCGGATCACGCGTAGATGTGCGTGTCATCGTCAACGACGACGATATCCTCGAAGACGGCCTCCTTCCCGCTCTCCGGGACTACAATCTCGCGCAGTTCATCCTGGTAGATGTTCCAGATGCAGACCACCAGGTACATCCCATGTGCATCCTTTCATCGGGTCCCCGCGAATCTTCTCCTCTTTCAGACCATCGTCAGTGACGTCGCGCGGTTACAAGACAGTGGCGAAGAGGAAGAACGCTTCTTGGATCCCCGTTCCAAGACGTCTTTCAGATTCGATCACCTGAGGCTGGCAAGTAGACTCGATTCGCACAGCGAGCGTGTTCGATACTCATCTACTGGATGATCTGGTCAGGAAGCATCCGATCCTCGCCCAGAGGAATCCGACCCAGCGGCCGAACCTCTCCGGTAAGCCGTTCGCAATGCTGGCCCAAGACTGTCCTAAGAACGAACCCAGTGCTGCGCTCGAGCCCGCTGCGCTTTCCTACCTCGCCGCGCACTATATCGACGGCGTAGCTGCCATCTTTGCATCCCAGCCACCCAGCCACTTTACAATGCAAATCGTGGCCAATAAATACAACCCGGCAAACTTTTGGTTCGTGATCCACCTCGACGAGTCGCTTTCCGTCGGCTCATCGTAGAGGGCAGGTCAGGCAGATGGCGTTCTCAATACCAGATCGACTTTGCGGAATCAAAGACGATCCAGGGGAAAATCCTCGTCAATGTCCATTACTATGAACAAGGAAACGTAGGGACCGCTTCGATCGCTCTGCGAATACCCCCAAGCTCATTCATGCATAGGTCCAGCTGGAAACATCGCACGACCTCTCGATACCGATACCGCCTGCGATTGTTAATGCATCCCCGAACGCAGCGGCAAACAAGCTATTCGCACTGATCGAGGCAGAGGAGACACGGTTACAGACGTCACTGAACGAATCGTACCACGAGATGAGCGAAAAGGCGTTCAAGGGCCTCCGACGCGCGCTCCCGCTGACCAGACAGAAGATCGACTGGGATAAAGTAAGTTTGTTCCGTACGTGGTGGTGATTGTTTACCCGATGTCTTCAAGGTGACGGGATACAAGCTTGGCGCGGAGCTCACGGCAAGCAAGGGCGCCTTTGCTCCTGCATCGTAAAATCCGTGATGGTGTGCTTTTATTCTGATCTAATTTGTTTGTCCAAGTCCCGCAGATCGAGGTAATGAAGATCTGTTAGACGTATTCCAATATTAGACCGCATCCTCTAACACTTAAGATAGGAACAATGAGGTCAACTTTACAGCATGAAATAGGGCTACAGATACTACACAAGACAACAAACCGCAGATACCGTAGATTATTTTTCGACATCGTCATCAGATCATAGCTTCGCCTTGAATTGGTCCTCCGTGACACCTTTTCCCATGGCTGCCGTCGACGAGATCCCACCTGTCACAGTCTTGAGCAGACTGTCGGCGTAGTCACCGCCACTCCACTGCATCAGAGTGAGCAAAGACCATCGACTTGTGCGAATGCGACGGGCGTACCTTTTGATGCGTCAATACGTCGCAACCAATCTCACGCTCCTTACGCTGCACAATCTCGACGTAGGCTTTCATGCCCTCTTTTGCAAACGCACCTGCGAAAAGATCGCTAATGTACGCGTTCGAGTGCAGACCACCGAGCTCGGATCGGATCAAGTCAGCACATCGTCCGCCACGTACGCTTCCATAAACCTACCGTGATGAACTGCCAGCAGAAACCGAGCTTGCCAAGCTCCCAGATATAGTCTTTCATGTCTTGGGTGTTGAGACCAGCGGCCTCCCAATTGAAGGAAGGGCTGAGGTTGTACGCAAGCCAATGACCGGGACGCACGGCATGCACACCATGGGCAAACTCCCGCGCCTGAGCAAGGATGGGTTTTTTCGTCTCCATCCACAAGGCGTCGGCATAGGGCGCATACTCGATGGAACGCATGATAGCACACTTGGTGCCGCCTTGGTATCGGTAGTACCCCTCGCGGGCTCTCGGCGTGTCCCAGTTCCAGTAAGGAACGTTTCTCAACCCAAACTCCTTCTGAGCGATGGTGACCGCTTGGGGATAGGACGCGTGCGTCACCCGGTCTAGGAACTGCTGCACGGTGTGTTGCGGGGTGCCTTGCGAGACGAGAGCGCTGGCCAACGTCTCCGAAAAGAGCTGGAGATTTGCAGAAGCGACCCAAGCGTCTTCGACGGCCTGTAAATCATCACCCGACTTGCCCGCCCTCTCCGCATCGAGCATGACGGTGACAAGCGGCGGTAACGACGGGTTCGTCGAGCCGAGGATGAACGGGTGGTCTCGATCGTCAATATTGGACGTGATCAACGTGGCCGCTTCCGAGTCCGTGCGTGCGACGACCACGTTCTCGATGCCCATGATGTCAAACTGAAACCGAATCGCCACGAGGCGGTTGATGTGCTCTCCGACGGGTACGAGCACCTTGCCGGCCATGTGCCCGCACTTTTTTGTCCCGGGCGCTTGGTCTTCGATGTGGATGCCTGCCGCCCCTTTCTCGACGAACATTTTGGCGAGCTTCATCACGGCGGTGAGACCACCGTGGCCGGTATCGGCGTCGGCAACCAGGGGACGGAGATAGTCGATGTATGGGGTTGCCGCGAGTTCAGCATCGGTCATGCGAGACCGCGCCTCGCGCTGTTTGCGATCATGAAACAGTTGGGCCATGAAGAGATGCTCGACCTTGTTCGGCACCGTGTTCGAAGGGTAATCTATCGAATCCATCCCGGAATCAGGCACAAATCGCGCGCGGCCCGAGTGCGTTTCGTTTTGGACTCACCAGCAAGATCGGGTCCCGGTTCGTTCGTGCTGGACGCCGTCGAGGACGACTGCCACCCGGAGACGTAGACGGTCTCAAGGTATTTCGCCATCTGGGTGACTTGCACTGGATCGAGCCTGTACGACGACACATGAGCAAAACAACCTGGCCGGGCTGCATGCCGCATCGTCACTCACGCGCCATAGGTATGAGACGGCGTCCCGTTCTTGGCGTGTTCGGACAAGAGCGCAAAGAGTTTCTTGCCTTGAATGTCAGAGGGATATGTGATGGGGATCGAGCCTCTCTTCGAAACGACTTGGGCGGCAGTGTATGGTCGCCTGACGCGCGCAAAGCGAGGGGTCTATTCGGGTGCAATGAACGATGTCGGGTATGAAGCGACGAGAAAATAGGGGTTATACCTTGAACCATTGTTCGACTTGGGCTACTTCAGCCAAGAAAGCGTTGCGTTCGTGACTCGCCATGACGGAGGAGTGGTGTATAGTGGTGAAGGGTGGAAATGGGCGTGAATAAAGCAGTTCCTGAGCACGCCCCCCAACCGAGTCATATTAATCTCACCCAAGAGCGGATCAAGACCGGCCGACTCGCATGTGATTCCGCCAATGAATCTCTGTCTTCGCAAGTCCGCACACCGCCATCGCTCGCGTTTGAAATCATCGTTGCCGCTCGTGATTACGCATTATCTCCCCTCATAGAAGTGGGTACATGTCATTTCATCGCTACGGAGCTACCGCTGGTTAGCCGAACCCCAAACACGCAATTCCACGAGGCGCCTGTCAACGGCCATCGGAAGCGAACATCAAGGGTCGGGTCCGATGACCACCCCAAAGAGGTTACCTGCGGTCACCATCATAGACAAGACCAGCTAGTCCGTAGCGCACCACGAACGCTAGTACGCTTCCGGTAACCTAACCATTCATGAATTTCGCCAAGCCGATCACATCGGTTCAACGACACTCACCTGCGTGACCATCAGTGCCTGTACTAGGCGTTTCTCGGTCATCGGTCCGAAGCGCACGAGGAGGAAATTCAGAATAGTCAAGTTGGTGGCCTCAAGGATCTGGCCGTTTTTCGGATCGAGGGTAAGATCCGTTAAACCGAACGTTGAAAAGAGTCGGAGAACGAAGGTGGCCAACTTGGATGGCGATTTCTCGTTGAACTTGGCTGTCGAGGGATACAAAAGATTGGTGTCGGGATCAAACCTATCAACCAGGGAATGATTCAATGTGAGTGCTAGATGTCGTCGGAACGAACCTCGGGACGCGATGCCTAGGGCATGGAACTAATCCAAATAGCTGTGGACATGACAGGACGAAATTGAATATTTGGGGCAAGAAGAACAAGAGTAACGTCTTTGAGAAGTGACCCTGTATCCCGACGACCGAAAAAGCCATTCCGGTGACATAGCAAAGGGTATCGCCGGGGAACGCGCGAGCAGGATACCTATTCATGAGTGGATTCGTCACCAAACGCAGCAACGACAAAGGAACGATACCACGTACCAATTGTGGTACATGAATCCCAGACAGACCCCTAGCAAGGGGAGCATAAAGTATAAGCTGAATAGATGCCTGCCCACCAACTCGCTACTGCCATAGGACATGCCGGCGTGCCATGCACCTCCTACGTCTACCTCGGCTTGACTGCCGAGGAGGTGAAGGGGTATCTTGAAATCCACGGGCCATGGAAGATACAATAGGTCATTGAGGATGACCGATATGGCGATGATGACTGCTTGGCTGACTTCGGAACCGTTGATGCCAGCGAGAATGTTGATGCTGTTCGTGGTGAATGTCGAGAGGAGGGACATGTACAAGTAATAAAGTGGGCCTAGCAGAGGGTCAACGATCTGGTGCACCGACATTGAGCGCACGAACCTAGATTGACGAGTACGCCAAGAAAGCGCCTGAGGGGAATTGGCACCACCACGTGTGTGTTGCCTCCTTCGGCGTAGTACACCATGAGCATAGGGATGCCAGCGATGACGGGTATTGGTAGTTTATGCCTCCATCGAATGTCAAAGACGTCGTCCAGGAATCCCAGTATAGTCGCCATCAACAACGACAACAACGAGGAGAGGTATACGGACAACTAGACTGGGCATTGTAGCAACGTGCACCGAACTGGAGTGTAGCGTCTCACCTCATGGTGCAAGGAGGCGACGCCCTGGAGGCCTTCGAGGGATTTTCGGCTCTGTGGAAGGTTCCCGACCGTGTCGGAGAAGGGGAATGGAATGAAGAGAATCAACAAGAGGATGTATATGGAAGCGCAGACGAGTCCCTGGCTCTCCGGTCTGTGCATGCTCAGCGAAGCACACGCTTGGATTCCTCGCGAAAAGCTTACATCGGGTCTGTGTAGACCTTCAAGAGATCCTTTCCCTTGAGGTTCGCCTGGATGAACCTTGGGCCAAGGGCGGGTATCAAATACAGCGCGGCCAGGAATGCGAATATGGAGAAGCCCACGGAGGCAAACAAGGAGGGGAGGGGAGGTGGCGGGTCGAGGAGAGGCCGGACGACGAACCACGCCGCGACTGGGGCGAGGGAGACGAGGAATAGACTGGGCAGCGGTCGAGCGGGTGGTGTTGGTGCCATCGCAGTTGCAAGGCGTCGTCCATGACTGGCTTGCCATTTACGACCACCTGGGTCTTGAACCCGGCGCAGTGTCATCTCAAGACAATCAAAGGCAAGGGCCGCGGGGTATTTGGTACGATTCGTTCGTAGTCTACTCTGCACGACCTGATCACCGCCGTGTGCAGCTGCGCAAGCCATCCCACCCCAGACCGTGATCGAAATCAGCCCCGTCCTGCTCTTCAGCAAACAAGAGTACGATGACCACGGTAAACACACCCTCCTCGATCACTATACCTTTAACTGGAGAGACGGTCGAATGGCGCTCGCATTAGGTCTAGGTCCGCCCTGCTTACCAGTCGATCCCCTCGGGCTGATCAAGTACAGGCTCGTTGTTCAATCACGCAGAGAACCCGAACGTATTATTTTCCGTGGACGTCGCACGAGAACGTATCGTGTATACCTCTGCGCGTGCGATCCAGCCGGACGAGGAACTTTGTATTTTCTATGGCCACCAACTTTGGTTCGATCCCGTCGACGGCTCGCCTTGTAGAAACCCGGATCTGGACGAGAACACCGATCCTTGGGGCGGCGTAGCGGACATTCAAGGACACACCGACGACGACATCGCCAACGCATCCAAGGACATCGTGGTAGAAGAAGACCTTCCGTTCGCCTGGAAAAAACTCGCCCTCGAAAAGGAGGAAGAACAGCTCAGCGACATCGAACTCGGTAACCGCGATCCACCATCCGCCCATTGACCCCTACTGACCCTCCTACACAGTCCAGGCATGGGTCGTAGATATACCCGACCAAACGCACATCGCCTCGATGTTGAGGTACGCCCCTACCTCCCTCTCCCTATCGTCCTGACGCGCCCCTCTTCAGATGGCTAAAACAATCCGGACTCGACAAAAACGCGCTGTCCCATCTCAAGCGCGTCCGGCGACAAACCTCCCTCTGCACACTCCTCCTCGACACATCCCCAGACCCCCCAACACGCCCTCCCGAACCCCCCCTGGATCCACCCTACCAGCTCCCCGTCCCACGTCACCCCGCACGGACCCCAACCTCGCTCTCGCTCAAAAACACCTATTGGCCCACCGTCTTCGCCCCAAAACGAAAATGGGAACCCGAACCGTGGACGAGGGCTCGAGTCCGCTGGGCATCGGACGCCGTACGTCGTCTCAAACGAGCGTACGTCAAGATCGCCCCAACAAACGGAGAGGTCAGTTCGATCACGTCCACCCGAACGACAGGCTCATCGACCCCACAGCTCCCTGTCGTCGCACACGTCCCGATACCCTATCAAGACGACACCCAGCTCTCGATCTCGCGCCCATTTTTCGCCTACGACACGCGCGCGTCCACCAAACACCCCCTCCGCCACGCCGCGCTCGATGTCATCCGCCAAGTGGCAGACGATCGCGCTGCCCAACGACCAGCACCAGTCGAAGCGGCCAAGAACGGCGCGCAATACCTCTTGACGGGATTGTCCCTCTTCATCACGCACGAACCCTGTCTCATGTGTTCCATGGCATTACTTCACTCCCGCGTCAAGGAGGTGTTCTACCTGGTCCCCATGCCGAAAACGGGCGGCTGCGGCGGCATCACATGCATTCCCTCCCTCAAGGGCGTCAACCACAGGTTTAGCATCGCCGTCTGGAAAGCGGATCCCGGTGACTGGCCAGTCCCACTGGATACAGAGATCGATGTTTGAAAGCGAGTTATATATCAACACGCGCAGTCTAGTTTTAGATAACACATAAGTCATCCGACGCCAATAGCAAGAAATAACCCCGGTCTGTCTATTTCAGCACTCCATCGCCTTCCCGTGTCCGTCGCACCTGACAACCCATCTCACCCGCTTAGAAATGGGTAACAGACAATAGCTGTGTCGTCGGTGGCTGCCACATTTTATTGTGTATGAGCCCCAGCAGGTCGTCGTCGGGGAGAGTGCGCAGATATCGATTCGCGTCCAATCCCTAGCGGGGGCGCGTGTCAATCGCAAACCCCATCCGCACCACCACACCACCACTCACCTCTTTTTGCGCTTGCCGGATGACAGCCAACGCAATCGTGGTGCTGAGATCGCGAATGCGAGCCAGGCGTGGATACACGAGTCCCGCAGCACGTTCCTCGGCGTTCAGGGACGACGCGAGGGCGACGGCTGCTTGTTCGACCATGCCGTCCGAGACATGGCGCGTGTTGGAGAGAATCGAGCCGAGGCCGATGCCAGGGAAGATGTACATGTTGTTCCCCTGCCCAGGTTCGTGCCTCACCCCGTCATGCGTCACGGGCGGGTAAGGGCTACCAGACGCATAGATGACCTTGCCGTCGGTCCTGGAGGGAGGCTGAGCGAGATGCCTTGATGGGTGAGTGCGTTTGCTTACCACGCGACGGCATCTTGGTATTCGAGTTCGCTGAGGTGAACCGGGTTGGAAAGGGGGAAGATGATGGGCCGCGCGTTGAGAGAGGACATGACCTTGACGACGTCCTCGGTGAACGCGTTCTGAAGCGTGTGAGTATGACCAAGGCGGTGCATTGAACGATACCATGCCCACCTTCGATGTGCTCAGACCGAAAAGAGCAGTGGGCTGGACATGGTTGATAATGTCCACCAAGTTCGTGAGCTGTGGGCCGTCATAGTCCGTGCGAGCAAAGACTAGCCAACGGATCCTCAGTGTCCTATACGCACGTCACGGAAAGAAAGAAACCATGTACATTTCTTGTGTTCTTGGAGGCCCTTGCGATCAGTCGTGATCAGCCCCTTGGAGTCGACGGTCTAGCACGATCACGCTTGAGCATGGACCGACGTTTAGTCACTCGAGATATGATCGCGCTCACGTAAATTCGAGATTTGGCCTCGTCGGGACTCATGCCCAGGGAAGTGAAAAATGAAAGTAGCTGCTTTGCAACGCCAACGCCCGCAGAACCCGCGCCAAAGAACAGTACCTTGTGGTCTGACAACGGTCTCCCCGAGGCAGCCGAGGAGAGACGCGCAGCATTGCTGAAGCCGGACAAGATGACGGATCCTGTGCCTTGAATCTGTTTACGGCGATCAAAAATTAAAGGGCGAACCACAAGGAAAGAGTGCAACGTACGTCGTCGTTGAAAACGCGGTATCGGTAGCGGTACCTGTCGAGGTACCTAAACGCATTGTACGTCGAGAAGTCCTCGAATTGGACGAGCAAATTCGGGAAAACGTCCGACATGGCTTGCATGAACTCGTCCATGAATTCGTCCATCTTGACGTGTTCGATCAGCACCGGTCGACGCGCTCGGAACGGACGTACCTCTTGAACCGTCGGTCTGTGACGACGAACGCCAATGTACAGCGGATCGTCGAGGTAATGCTGGGTATTGGTTCCGAGATCGAGACAGATTGGGACCTGAGACGTCAAGTTGAACACGGGTGATGTCACCGTCGAACAAGACAAACCGACGTACGGTCGAAGTAGGCTTGATGCCCGCGCATGCAATGTAGAGATCCCTACCATCAAATTCAATGTGAGGGTGCGTTGGCGCTCGGTCACGAACACACGCACAGTTTTCCGATACTGATGGGCAACCCGTTTGCACCGAGATCGCCGAGCCCGAGGATCCGCGAGCCTTGTAAGGGGGATGAGATCACGTTCTGTTCCCAGACGGCGTCCGACTCACCGTCCGTGACGACGGCGATGCGACCATCGCGGGCGTTGGGCCAAGAGGCGAGTACGTCTCGGATACGACCCTTGTCTTGAATCGAGACGTACAGGCCCTCTGGTCTACGCCAAATGTGGGAATAGTTGATACACGCTTCACCAACCTGGCAGGTGATCGCTGAGTGGGACGTCACACGACCACCACCGAAGACACATAGCTTACCGTAGGCGTGTACAGGATGGGAATCATTTCCTGAAGACGGGGTCAGCGAGAGTTGGTTTGGCGTGTGTCCTTGTGCGCACCGACATGTTTCCGAGTAAAATGTCATAGAAGAGATTGGAATCGCGACCTTTGAGGCCGTTGAGGTATATGTATTTCTCGAGCGGGTCCGACTTGGAGTGCAGCTGCTCAAGACAGCGCTGACGGTGGTCTGTGTTGGCAAAGTGAGGAGGAAACCGGATGACAGACATGGCGTGAAAGGCAGCAAGCAAGCGTGGACGCGCAGCTTTAAAAGTGGAACGGACGGCAGGACGAAAAACCATATGGGGGACGAACGCGAGGAAAAGAGCAAAAGCACGGAACTCGGCAAAGACATAATGAAATGAATTAATAGGCCGTAACGACCGGGAATGGAACACAACGGACAGCAACTCAGTATGGTACGAGCGGACGCCCGCTCCAGGCCTCTCTATCAACGACATAACAAAGTGATAAAAAAACCCCAACAGCCTGCACCGTCGTCGTCAGCACGCAAAACGCGACCCAGGTATGAGAACGACCTTGGTCGGACTACCAAAACGCGCGACGCTTCTCCCTGATCGCCCTCAACGTCGACTTTCTCTCTCCCCACCCCGCCTTGACCGCCTCCACCTTTGCCTCCTGCTTTTTCGCAAACGCCCTTCGGAGGGGCCGCGGGAGCGCAGCGACCTGAGAGACGAAGCTGGGGGTGCAGTCGAACATCTTGGCCAGCTTGGCGCAGCTGTAGACGTTCGGATCGGACCGTCTGAGCGTCCGTAGTTTCTCAATGTCCTCCTTTGACAGTCGCGCTGGCTCCGGTCTGTACTCTGACGGTCGGAGCAGGGGCGGCAGTGGACCGCCCGTGGGTGTAGCTGGCCGCAGCAAGGGCGAAGCAGGGTCTAGCGTGGTCGAGTGGGGTGATGGTGCAGACGGAGGTGGTCGGTGGATGAACGAGAGCTTGCCGCCCTCCAGCGGGGTGACGACGGCATTGGGGTTGTTGCGCAGCGGATCCGGGAAACGCGCGGGGGGCTTTTCTGGACGACGCGTCGCATACGTTCTGCACAATGTGAACCGGGGCTTGAGCATCGTGGTGGCGTAGTCAGAGTTGGAAAAAGGTGCAAAGGTCTCACACGCGTCAGCAGCGCCACAAGTGTCCTTCCTCATCACAGAAGGAACAGCCCCCCCAATGGACGCCGCAAATGAATCAACACCGTCTTCAAGGTGTTTTGAATAGTGCGATCGGGCACAGTCGATCCTTTACCGATTGCTGGTAACAGTCGACCATGTGACAAACGGATGCCAATCTTTGCTATATACGAAGCGCGTCAGACCCCGTAATGAATGCAAATGCGGTCTGAATCTATCATACACCTCCCATAAGTACAGATAACAAAGATTCAAGACAAAACCAAATGAGTAGGAGAATCGAACTATGAATAATGAATGGGCGCGAAATACGAAAGCAACCGACGCAAGAAATCGAGTCATAAATCAGGGGTACTTGGTCCGCGAATCTCTTGGGAAAATGCTATTCTGGAAGGAAATGTAGTGCAAGTGAACGTGTAAATGGCAAGCTCAAATTGTCCAGTCATCCATGAACGAATGGCGTGTCAAGAATCTGTTTTCATGATTTGTCACCAACGCGCGAGGTTGTCTGTCCTTCAACGAGCGGCGGATTGCTGTTCGTATAGGACCCAGGATAGTACAGCCGGGGAGCGGGACGCGAGTCCGTTGGTCGGGTGGCCCGCTCTGGAATACCTTGGGGCCTCATAGGTGGCGTGACTTTTGCAGAGCCCTGAGTGCCCGATGCGCTACGACAGTGACCACCAAGGGTAAAGCAACCATGCAACGCCTGTGGAGGCTCTGGACGAGCAGCCGTGGCCGAGACAGAAAGCCGACGTGCGATTTCTGCGGGGGGCGACGAAGACGGTTGGTGCTCCTGCTCTCTTCCTGGAGACGTGACCCTGATGATCGGATCGGATTTGCGCTCGGGAAAACGATACGAGTCTGCGCCATTCTGATGCAACTTGGCAACCTGTGGGTATCCATACCCGGCGGGGTCCTGTCCCCTGGCAGATGGCTCCGTGCGGACAGCGAGAAGCGCTTCTTCGAGCGATTCCATACGCTGGCGGAGCATCGTGATCTCCTCCCGCATCACCCGGGTGCGCTTCTCGACCAAATCCTCCACGATCTCATCCATCTTTTCCTGTTGCTGCTTGAGCGACATCATGAGCGCATTCGACTTTTGTAGCTGGTCCGATAACCAGCTCTTTAGCTGCTTCGAGTCATTGAGGGCCTCGTAAAAGACCTCGAACGGAGCCAAGAAGGCAGACTTGTCGCCGGTGTAGCCAGGATGGTGAAGCGCATGAGGGGTGGGTGGTACCAGGGTGTTGGCTATCGGAACGGAAAGATTCGGTGAAGATTGGATTGTCCGCGCGGTCGGAGGCGGGGCGGTGCCCTGCAGACTAAACCGAGTGGGTGTGGGAGGCACATTACCGGCAACTCTTCGGGTAGTCGGTGCATTGTTCAACACCAACGGGAGACGGGGAATCGCCATTGGGAAACGGCCGGGATCTGCGACTGGTGGTGCACTCTGAATGACAGGCGCGAGTGGGTCTGATGGGCCAGCGCCACGGGGACTAATCAAGATATCAGCGGGCTTCTTTTTACGACCACCGGGCTGGGCAGCACGACGACGTGCAAAGCTGATCGGCGGGGGAGGCAAGGAGTGGGCTGCTGCGGGCTGCTGAGGTTTGGAGGTGGGGTCGACTGACGTGAGAGCTGGCGGTTGTTGGGGGACCATCGGTGGAGGGGAAAGAGGCCGGGCAGGGGGTGCAGTCGCCTGGCTGCCAGATGCAACGGCGTTTCCAGCGCAACGGTTCACGACGGATATCGTAGTGGGACTGACGCGCCGAATGCGAGCGAGGTTTGGGGTCGACAACTGATCACTGGGTGGCGACCTACTGGGAATACTCGCAGAAACCTGGCCCGTGGACGAGATGGCCGCGGATATGCTTGCTCTGCGCTGGTCAACAAGGGCCATTTGTTGCGGTTTGACGAGGATGGGAGCGCGAGAGACGGCATCGTCTGGGAGAGAAAAGGTGGATACGACAGGGGAGATCGGGACAGGCGTGGCAGAGGAGCTGATAGAGGTGTCCGGACCGTGGGGTGCGCCGCTGACGGTCACACGGCGTTTTTTCGACGAGGGCTGTACGCCGGGTGTGGCAGAGGAATCCCGGGACGATTCGTTATGGGGCGGGGATTGCGGCGGACGGTGGGCGTCGTCCCTGTCCTCCTCCTTGATTCGGACGGCGAGTGGTGATTGGCGGGCGGCATCGGGGACGTGGCTGGTGAGAAACGCGTTTAGATAGTCGCGGCGAAAGAGCAGGAGGCACTTACGCATCCCCGTGGGCGCGCGCTGTGGGCGGGGGGTCTTCGCGGGAGCGTTTCTTTGTTGGCGAGCGTGACTGGATGGGTGGGAGCGCGTTGCTGATGGGTGTCGTCTCGCTGAGCGAGGAGCTGCTGAACGCCTGTGCAAACGAGGGGAGGGACTGGGGAATGGACATGGCGAGGACAAGAAAAAAAAACGGAACCGAAAATCGCTGTCGATGGCAACTCTGAGCGACGTTGCAAATGCGTTTGGAATTTCCCAAGTTCAAATGGCCTCTCGTAAGTCGCGCAATATCTCGACGAACCTCCAGCCTCGCCCACAGCCCTTATCAAATCTAACCGACTCCTCCAAGTCCCCAGCAAGTGCTAGTAACTGCTTCGCGACCACGGTGGCAACACCAATGAGCACCCTCCAAAGCCTCCACTATCTCGGTCCGGACATGCCCCCACGGCCACATACCTCGAGGCCGATGTGCCCTGAAAAAAAAAAAAAAAAAAACATTCTAAATGGCGCGATTGTGCTCTCCAGCACACTCTTCGGTCTTATCGATCAACAGTTCCACGTAAGCTTCCTCTTCTCTCACAGGGCCGAGTCTCATTCATGCCCTCGAAAGGAGTCTCTAAAGAACCCCCCCTCTTCCACAAAATGGAACTTTCATTTCGGACTTGCTATGGGGCGTCTGATACTGCACTACACACCCAGCCTAAATCATCCCAATTCGATCGCGAGCTCGTGTATCGCTTTACTCGTCCACTTGTCTGCCCTCATGACCTCATACTTGCCCTGTTTGCCAGCATGCTCCCTTATCAACGTAAAACGCTTCCAACGTAACAACGGACATGATGTCTTCCAAGAATTCATAGCTAATGACTTCATACACTGAGCCATGGGCGCACCCATGATCAATAATATCCCCCGTCCAATCACGGTTTTCCCCTCTTTTTCCGACGCGCCGTCAACACAGTGATTGTGGGCTTGCCGTCACCTTCGACCGGGCCCTTACGTGGCTCATCTGGATTGCTCACCGTAACCGAACCATATATATATGAATCGTATGTCTCAACAGAAGCGACTGGCTCCGGGAACGGGTTCGGTGAAACATCCTCCATATGCCGTTTCTTATCGGTGTGACGCGGTGGCGGCGTTTGAGGGGGGGCCAAGGTGCTTCTACCTGCATCCGGCTCTGGCGTGCGCCGAAGCGAATCGCCTGGGCACTGCGCACTTGCTGTAGCCTCGACGATCTTGAGTCCATCACATAGTCCTTTAATGGCCTCTTCCAGAACCCGTGTAGACCACACTGCCCGTTCTACAGATGGAAATTCGTGTCCAGTCAGCAACGAACTCAACACACGTTTTATCATCTGCGAAGACACCTCTCCAGGCAGTGGAACCAGCGGCGAACGGTGTGCCGTCGGTGTGGGGGATTCAGATGACGTGGCCATGACGAAAAAGCCTGTGACAGCTCCCGCGATACATTCCTGCCGGAACGACATGCGCTCCCAAAACTCCTCGATAGACACCTTCTTGAGCGCCCTGCTCGTCTGCTCGGTTTTCGTCTCCTTCTTGTCCGAGCCGCTCTCTGCGTCTTCTTCCGACCTCTGGGCACCGCGGCTCGTGCGGGCACGTTTCCGCTCCGGAGACTTGACGCCCTCCGCATCCGTCGTGTACGCGATCTCGTCCAAGAACCGCGCCTTGGGGTCATCATCAAACCACGGGATGACATGCCCGATGTGAGGCACCTTCTCACCGCGGCCGATCGGGAAACACGGCAGCGGGACCTGGGTCTGACAGTCGTACGGATGCCCATACGACCACGGCACCGACGTCGCGGACGAGGACGTGGAAGACGCATACACGCGTTCCAGAGCGTGAGACGCCTCGAGTTCTCCGAGACCCGGAAGGAGATGGAACAATCGGACGTGTGTCGTCGCTTGGCCGGCACCGTCGTGCCGTGCGGACACTGCCTCGGCGACGAGGCTAAACTGGCGTTTCCACCACGCGCAGAGCTGGAGGTCCGTCAGCGGGCGCTTTCCAGGGAACTCGACAGAGTTGGGGAAGAGGTATTGGTTCTGGGCGCGGGCGAAGAGGTGGACCCAGAGATGGGCCACTGGGAGGGGTCTGGTGGTGGGATCGACGTAGTAGGTCAGAAAGGCACGCACGAGCGCTTGGGTGGGCGATGGCGATTTTGCCTGGCCGGTCGAGTCGACCTTGCATATGTAGAGCACCGCGCTGGATGCGGACGGTACATGGTAGAGGGATGCCTCGATGGCGGAGACAAAGACACGCGGGGAATCTGGGATGGGCTGTTCTGAGAGAAGGATGAGTATGTCCTGGAGAAACGTCCTTGGTCGTGGTGTTGCAAAAGGGTACAAGTTTGAGTGTTTCCTGGGGGCCGATACGAGGACGTGGATGTGGAATTCGCGGGTCCCGGGCAGGTTGGCCAGCCCCTGCAAGAGCGCATCGCGCAGGTTCATCCTCTGGACGCGTGGGAAGCCAGCGACAGTGTATGGTATATATTACGACTACATCCACATGGTAAAGTACAAGAAAAGGGCAATTATTCAAGCAGAAAATGTCATCACAACCGGGGATGCATCTATGCGACATACGCAAACGTGTCCCTCGTACCCTCCACCCGTTCAATGTACTCTTTCTCAAGCAGCGTGTCAATCGCCTGTCGGGCGCACGTACGTGAGTTTGAACAGGATGCGCGACTCATCAGTCACCTACCTTTTTAATGTCAGGGATCTTGGGAGCAAACCTCTGCGAGATCTGCGAAATGACTTCCTGTATCAAAGGCTGGTTCTTCATCGTCTTGCGCGCCTTCATGATGCTGAACGACAAGTGAATAGCACGTAACCCAACAGAAATACATGGGCATACCGGACGATGGTGGCTTGGATCACGTATTTGCGATCTTCGTCGACAGTCTTGAGGACTTCGGATGATTCCGCCTTCACTTCAGCCTTGATTGGTTGGTTGAGATTGACACGAATCTTCTTGGACTTGAAATCTGTATACAGCGGTAAGCAAATGGTAAGGAAGTGATCAGATATGGGGCATACTAGGGTTCAAATCGTACTGATCAGTCTCATCGTTGACGAGGATTTTGGCCTTGACAAGGAGTGACAACACTTGAACCAAGATATCCTTGCTGATCGCAGTGGCCGTCACGAGTTCCTCTAATGAGAGAGTGTCGTGGTTGTTGTACTGCAACAACACCGCCATCTGGTACGAACTCGTCATCAGAATGTACTTCTGGTTGAGATAGTTCGTTCGGAGCTCGTTCTTGGAGTAATTCCATAGCCAGGTGAGCTTCCTGCCCGAATGCTTCGTTTGGTAGTACTTGGAAAATCGGTCATACGTGGGCAGAATCTCAGGCGGAACAATAAAGTCGTTGTTGGGGGCATTGAGAGGCCAGAAGTTGGTTCCGAGCACCATGATGCTAAAGTTGACGTCCATGTCGTCGTGGTTCTGCTGCATCCGTTCTTTGAATTGATCAGTCAAGTCTTTGCTTAGACTCATGTCTGTTCTCGCCACGTTACCACCAAAAATGACAGGGAATGACATGCAGAACATACCAGTGAACATGCGCTGCAGTTTGTTGGTGTACTCGAAACCGCAAGCCTCCTTCAACTTGGATATCATGCTGGCTTCGCTCTCATCCGACGCGGACACACCATGAATGAGTCGCTTCGACAACTTGGTGGTGTAGAAAGTCTGGAACACGTCCTTGTCTTCAATATACTTGAAGAGAATCATCTACAACGCATCATCAGGAGGTGAAGCGAAGACGAGAATCCCAAAGAATTTACGACGCGGTTGAGGGCACCCTCGAGATCCTCTTCCTCCGCCATCTTGTTGTTCTTTCTCAGCAGCATATCAGCATGCTTGGCGAGCAACTCTGGCGATTTCGTTGTTGACGTTCCCGTCGCTGCATTGCGGTTGACGAACTCCCTGCAAGCCTTGTCGAGACTGGCAACGAATCCTGCTTCCCCCCTAAAGCTGCGTGCCACCGTCTCCGAGTTCTTACGATGCACCTCCAATAGAGCATCGACGTATGCCTTGGGATCCAGTCCATCGGCACCTTCCGAACCCTCTCCGACCAACTTTGAAACTGCCGTCAACCCGGCCTTCTTGACATGTTCCTCAAACTTCTTCCGTAGTGGTTCCAATCCCTCCGGAATCCGAGATAGTAGCGCATACATTCGTTGCAGGTCTTCATCTTTATCGAAATCAAGTAGGTTTTGGAAGCTTTCCCACATAAGCTCCGAGTGTTGTCGAATAAGGACATGCTCGCATTTGCTGACGAGCTGTTTTCGGGTTTCCGTGTTGAGATAACGGTCCACACGATCCTCCTCCTCTCTGAGACGCTCTTCAGCTTTCTTCAGGTAGTCAGAGACACTACTCTCCGCAAGGAACGCTTCGGATTCCTGTTGATAATATTTTTCGGTTGCCTCGAGGAATGGTGATTCCAGGTGCTCCTTGTAAACATCAAGGGACGCTTTATTGATATCGGTTTCGTCCAGGCCCAAAGAAACAAAGGAATCGACGACTTTCTTGACGAGACCCTGATCGATGGTCTCGCCATTCCGTTGGCGCTCGATCAGTCGGAGGATGGCGCCCGCCAGTTTCCCGTGCCTGCTCTGCACATGAAGGAAGAAGTTGGATTTCCATTGGACGAGTGCGAGCTGCACGATATTCATTGGATCGATCACGGCCACATAGTGAAGACATGGAGAGTGAATGACGCACTGTATAAACAGGATAGACTCCTTTTCGACCTTCGTCCCGCTCGCGTTTAACCCAGTGACGATTGAGATAGGTGAACAATCGATTAATGTAATTCGCTCCTGTCGTGTACCTATCCCATTCGCCAGCATAATATCGTAGGAGGGCCTCGTCTTGCAGAGCATCTGATTGCTAGTTTCCGGTCAGGATAGGGTAACTGGAAAGAGAATGATCCTTACCTCCTTCAGACCTTTTAGATGTGTAACAAAGTATCGAATGAGGTTATTATATAAATCAGAGCCCATCAAATTGGCCCCAGCTGCTTCGGCGTGGTCAGTTTGGTCATCGTCGTTATCGGGAGGGGCATCTTCCCACTCTGGTGGCAGGAGAGGAACATGGAGGATTACTCACTGCGGTTTCCGGCGCCCACGGCACTATCGGGTGCGCCATGCATGCGCGAGGATGTACAGTAGTTGTAAGCTACGGTGTAGAGGCTCATGTACTTGGAGTACGAGACGCCGGTCTGCAGCTTGGTCATGATGTGATCCACACCCTCCTCGAGAAAGGCCCAGGTGGTCGCCAGGTCTGCGGACGCTGGCGGCATTGGATGGGGAGAATTGCTTGGTGTGGACGAGGACAAAGTGGTCATGGTGGTGGTCGTGTGTGGAAGAGAGCCAAGCAAAGCAGATCAGTAGGGGACGCTTAGGTGGCTTGCCGCAAAGGCGCGGTTGTGGCGCTGATTTGGCGTGCGCTCCCCTTAGATGGAAATAAAACAAAACGATGGTGCTCTATTCTACACCTTGACACCCGTATGTATACAAGCAACCCCACCCCACAGGTCCGTCCATGCCCCGCCGTCGTGATCTCCCCCTGTCGCGAAGCCAGCGTCCTTAATCATCCCCGCAAACTCTGGCTGAGAAGGGAATTTTCGTATCGATTCCACCAAATACTGATACGAATCTCTGTCACCCGCCAGAATGGTCCCCATCAGGGGTATCACGGAAAACGAATATTGGTCGTATAGGCTGCCAACTATGAGAAGCATCCAAGCAAGACGACGAGACACTCACGTGCTCAACAAGGGGTTGCCCACTTTGCTAAACTCGAGGCAGGCGAAAGTGCCTCCTGGTTTGAGCACTCTGTACGCCTCTTGCAGGACAGCGGGGATGGACGTGCAGTTGCGGATACCGAACGCGATCGTGTACAGGTCGTACGAGTTGTCTTTGAACTGAGATGGAGGAAGCTCCTGTGCGTTGGCCTCATGGAATGACACCTGCGGTGCTTCGCACCCCTCAGTAATGTCTCGGGAAAGCCCACGACGGACACTCACTATTGTGGTACATGGTCTTTTTGAATCTCTTGAAACCCTCGCCAAGCATTTGTACGTTGATGTCAACAATTTCGACGGTGGTCTCTCTGTCTGCATACTCTTCTCGTGCGTGATCGAGGATACGAAGTGCAATGTCACCCGTTCCTCCAGCGACATCGATGCAACGAACGGGACCTTTGCGACCAGGTCTCAAGGTGGAGACAAAGGTGTCTTTCCACAACCTGTGTACGCCCATAGATGTAGCGTCGTTCATCAGGTCGTACTTGGACGCCACGCTATCGAAGACGCCTTTCACGAGGGATTCTTTGGATTCTTCTGGGACTGTCCTAAAGCCGAATGAGGCGGTCCGACCAGACGACTGCGAACTGCCGGGGGTTGCCTGGCCATGGTTTTTCCGTAGAAGAATTGGTGCGACGAGCTGTCTGTTCGCTCGTTTCGCGCAATGAGAAACCTGGCTGAGCATTCTGGAGGGAGGGGAGGGAACTTGGTCAGAACATCCAGAGTTCCCACGCAGGGGGGCAAAACATCTTCCGCTTTTGGACCGCTCATGTAGTTAGCCGATCACACCCAGCACAGAGCGCCAACGTCGGTCGTCGGCCGCCATGATCTCATCGTTACCCATATTTTTTCACGCTCGAAGCACTTCAAAGAGCCTGAGGCTTCTCCCAACATTCACCAGGCAACTACTTCATTGATCATGTATTACATGGCTCTCCGGGCTCGAACATCATCCCCCACATCCCGGGTGCTGGACTCTTGATTATCGCTGCATTCATGTCAGGGCACAGACAAGGGAGCATCCAGCGAGGGTCCCGTCACGACGAACAGCCGAAACGAAGGTAGTGACATGGATGTCGGCCACACCGAACCCCGGATGGTGCGCAGAGTGGTCGACAAGTATACGATCCCCGGGGACTCGGATGAAACCGCAAGCGGCGATGCAATCGAGGCGGACGGCTATGGAAGGGTCAGAGTGCATGCGGAAAAGGTCTGGACGCACCGATGGACGCTGCAGACGATACGGACGCGTCGGAAGCATCTGAGGGCTAAGAGGGCGCTGGGAATCGACCCAGGACACTGCATAACGCGTTGGAAGACGTACACGAACGCTCGGAGCGAAGACGTCGAGAGAACTCATCAGGCAAGGCTCGAGACAAGCGAAGCGAGCCGGACGACGGAGCGGTCGTAAGTACCACGCGATCCGGAACATCCTGAAGGCGAGAGGAACGGAGACATCGACGAGACGTTCGCGTCAGGTAGAATAAGCTGCCCAGGAGCCTATAGGGACGAGCAGGATGTGACGAGCGGCGTCGAACACGACGAGGGACGAGGTGGAATGGCTGACGCAACGAGCGGCACACACCGCGACTCGAAATGAGTCGAAACGAAGTCGTTAGCTGGACAAGACACGGGTCAGCACGACGGTACAAGTGCAAGACGAGCGACGTACCTAGTCCATCAACATCACCCGCCAGACGTCCCAGACGACCCATCGAGGCCGTCAACCCACCACGTCGGCGTGGACGATCAAGACGAAGCATAGAAGTGTCAGTACAAGCAGATGGAACGATCTCATACGGTCGCATTTATGCGAAGCCATATCGGGCGAATCGGATGCGTTGGGCACGTCGTATGTGGAGTAGAGACTATGGAGGTGTGTTTCTGAGGGGCGAAACGCGAAGACGACAGTGCAGGAGTCGAGCGAGGACACCGTGCGCACTTGGGCAGTTGGTCAAAGGTAACAAAAAAGAATTAGCATCAACTTGTTTCGATCAAGTGACCTCAGGGTTATGAGCCCTGCGCGCTTCCTCTGCGCCATGATGCTGTTGCAGCTTCCTGACTCGGATGGGTGACGAGCCGCGACTTACCATATCGGGCAACCGCTCGAGCGTAGTACTTTTGGGACGTCGACGTACGTTCACCCGCGCGCTCACCAATTTTCGTACAGAATTTCAGTTGTTCATTGGACCACCCAGAGAGGTACTTCATTTTTATTACCTTTTATTTCTTTTGACCACGGTAGCAAGCGATGTGCGGTGTACAGCTATTTTTTACTTACTTAATCATGTAGGTATTCAAACCTTTGCACAGACACTTTGCTGGTTTCCCAACCACTACGAGCATCCATACTTTAGGGCTACCTACACTGGTACTGGCTACCTACAGTACTTAGTATTCAATCATTCCAGCTGGGAGTCAATCATGCAGAACAGCGTCTTCAAGTTGAAGTGATTGGAGAAGTGGTGAAGAGCAGAATTACACACCGGGCCGCACTTGTCAAGCATTACCTCACAGAACCGCCCAGTAAACATGCTCGCCTGGGTCAAAGCGTCTTTTCCCATACTTTGGGATTCATCTCCGTTGGGAGGCCTAAAAGTCTGCCGTTACAGGGGCTACAATCGGTCGGCCCTCAGTGAGTCATTAGACTCATTACCCTGTCTCCTAGATACCGGCAACGTAGATTGATCAGCCGAATCGAGATGCACTACCACTTTGGCTTGCGAAGGTCATTCCTTTTATGAAGCGTCTTCTTCCCTTTTGCCTCTCTGACGCTTTGCAATTCATCAAACTTCTTTTTCGCATACCTCCGCGCTTCTGCGTCGTCGACGAGCTCGTCCACCAAAGTCCGTTTCCGATGTGCACGTGGAAGATTGTCAGTGCTTGCGGTACCGAAAGGCGTGCTAGTCGGGAGGATCGTCCCAATCTGACAGAAAAGGAAGGTCAGTCGAGTGAGCGAGCGAACGAGAGATTCGAAAACGCGTACCGCAAAGTGTTTTGGCAGGCCTTTTATCCCCTTGCCCTCGCCCTCGTCTTTCCGGTAGAATCGTTTGGGGTCCAGCTGATTCCGCAGGCGGAGTGCTTCGACTTCACGATATAATCGGGGCAAGTCTGCTTCCGCCGGCGCTGGGAGGTCGAACCAGCCTGGACCGGTCGTTTTGGTCTTCAACTGTATCCAGGAATTGAGAGCTATATCGGTTAGATAGTAGATGTGTCGTACCGCCTTTCTTTGCTTCCTTGTCAACTGTTTCCAATCTGCGTTTGGGTCCTCGGGTGGTGCTGGCGCAGACGCGGAAGAGGAAGCAGCCTCTGCGTGTGCGACATCTGGATTGCGCACCGACGTCGGGGCTTGGTGGCGAGCCTTGCCGAACTCAAAGTACGGTGGAGGGAGCACGCCAGGATCGAGAGGTGGCAGCGGTCTACGACCCATCGCGCAAGTCAGATCTGCGACGGCAAGCACAACCCTCTCACACATACTTGTCCACTTTTTCCTCCCCGTCGCCAATCTTGATGATTTCTTGCTCTCCAAACCCATCCGTCTCCTTCTCTTCTTGCAACATCTTCACCCTCCGAGCCTCTTCGCGTGCATTCCGTCTCGCTTTGTCGAGCAACGACTGGAGGTATTCCGGCGTGACCTCTTCCTCCGTATCAGAATTAGACGTGCTGTCTACCTCGGATGTCGACGCATCCGAGTCTGAATCCGAGCCCGTTCGGTTTTCCTCGTCCAACACGTCGGTCGACATGCGTGCACACATTGATCGAGGTGCATATGCGTCCAACAAAGTTTTCGAAAGTGTTTACGTAATCGGACGTTTTCCTTCACTCGACTAGGAACGGGGTCCAAATGCCTCGCCGCCGCCCCTCCCAAAGAGCCAAATCCCATTCCAAACCTCGACCTGTCGACAGAAAAGACAGCCAGCTCAAACGATGGAACACGCGCGCCGACATCGAGCTGGACGAGGAAGATCAGTGTGCGTCGCTCGCTTCGTCCGGGAACCATCTGTTGCTGAAACAAGCATCTGCGTGTGGCAGTTCATTCGTCGAGGGATCGAATTATGCTTGATCAAGGGGACGAGGTGGACGAGGATGGTGATGAGGAGGAGGTGTTTGCGTTGCAGGGTGTCTCGTCTGACTCGGACGACGACCCATACGAAGTGCCCGACGACGAACAAGGGAGCGATGACATGCAAGTCGACTCTGAACCCAAGTCGAAACGAAAGCCCTCCAAAACCGCACGCGACACCAAAAAATCAACAACGTCCTCGAGAAAGAACGCATCCGACTCGGAATCGGAGGAGGAAACGTGGGGACGCAGCAAGGGCGCGTACTACTCTTCCAATGCCGCACAACTCGACTCGGAGGACGAGGAAGCAAACGAGTTTGAGGAGCAGGAGGCACTCAGGTTACAGGCCAAGGCACGCGAGGCTATGTGTGACGAGGATTTCGGACTCGGAGATGTCGTACAGGGCGACGTCGAGCCTCCCGAGGCAGGGTATGCTTGTTCTCATCATGCACACAGCTGCTAAGCATAGGCATCTAGGGAACAGCAGGGGTTACCGAATCTACCTCTGACAAAGGTCCTGCAAGACAAACAGTCTATTCTACGCACTCTCGAAAGGGAATCCCCCGAAACACTTGCACTCGCGAGAGACTGGGATGACACAGTCCACAGCCTCGTCGAGACACAAGCTCGGGTCGAAGCGTAAGTCCCCCCTTTCCCTCACACCCGCGCCGCCCCAATCACCTTTTCCAGGCTAATGAACACCGAATCCGACGGCCTCGAACTCGGTCTGCAGCACATGTACTACCGTGCGTGCCTCCCACCTCACCGATGCTGACGTTTGACATGTGTCCGAGTAGAAGCCTTGCTCACGTACGCCACGACGCTTGCCTTTTACCTCCATCTACGTGCCACGGAGAAATATGCGGCTCGCCCTGAACTTCTCCGTCGGCATCCCGTCTTGAAGCGTCTTCTCACACTGAAAGAAGGCATCAATACGCTCGAGGGCCTTGGCGTCTCGCAAGCCGTCTCGGATGATGACCACGACGACGGAGAAGACGAAGAAGACGATTTCGATTTGACCGACGAAGACGCGGAAGACGGCGACCTCTGGTCGCTCATCAAGAAAAAAGGCCTCGAATCAGGCGAACTCGCCGACCTCCTCGAAGACGCGGGCGTTTGGACCCCAAGCCCAAGCCCAAGTCCGCCGCCGCCCCGCTCCAAGAAACGCGACACCACGAAAAAAGAACATGCCGAGAGCCATTCGAAGAAGAAGAAACGCAAGACCCCCGCGGCCGTCCACGACTCCGATCAAGGCACTGGCACCCAGGGTCCCGTGTTCGATCTCCTCGAGCCCGAATACGTCCGTGCATCATCGCGGAAAACAAAGGTCAAGGTGGGGCCTGTCGTGGACACGGTCGCGGCTGCGGATCCATATGGCGAAGTGACGACGCTCGGGTACCACGATTTGTCTGACAAACAGGCTCGGAAGAAATCGCTTCGGTTCCACGTGTCTCGTATTGAGTCATCTTCGTCTCGCCGGACCAATGCGCGTGCGAATGCTGTCAGCGGGGACGATGACATTCCATACAGAGAGAGAAAGAAGGAGCGAGAAGCTAGGTCGGAGAGGGAGAAGGAAAGAAAGAAAGAAAAGGGCCTGTTGGGTGCGGGAGGGGACGACCTCGATGATGTCGATCCGGAGGTCAGCAGAGAGGAAAAGAAACGCAAGAGAAAGCGAGGGCTCGATGACGAAGATTCGGAAGATGATTTGGGTGGCCCAAATGGATACTACGACCTCGTGAAGCAGGCTGCTGCAACAAAGAAGGCACGGAAAAGGGCAGAATACGAAGCTGCAACAGCACGGTGCGTTCTCGTGCATCTCTGCTGTCGGCGTGGGCGGGAACTCATTCAATACATCTAGGCCCGAGCTAGATCTGGAGAATACCTCGGGCCCCCGCTCTGTCACACGTGCGATTCTCAAAAACAAGGGTCTCACGCCCCGTCGTTCCAAGGCCGTCCGGAACCCTCGCGTGAAAAAGCGTCAAAGGTACGAACAGGCAAAGAAGAAAGTGGCTTCGCAGAAAGCTGTTTACAAGGGTGGTATCGGGGATGTCTCGAAATATAGCGGCGAACAATCGGGTATATCCAAGGTGGTTAAAAGTGTTCGATTGTGAATACGGAGTAGAACGGTAATGGATGGTAGGGTACAGCACGAAAGCCCAGAATACTGGGTTTGAATGGAATGAGATGATCCTGGTGACAATGTGAAGCGAATTTAACATCTGACAGGAACAACCGCGGGCGACTCAAGAAAATAGCAATGTGCTAACCTTGAGGGAGACAGAGCAACCGACGGACGAGTCACAACAAAGCGGAAGAATGTGAATGGCGAAAAATATCCGGCGACAAATTCAACGACCGGATAATAATATGGTACGTTATACACGGGCTCTGATGAGCCCTCGGAAGTCGGGAATATGGTATTGATAACATAGAAACGAATTTGGTTATGTGGTGAAATACTGTACCCCAAAGGGAATCCAGTCAGATCGGAGGACTGGGGAAGACGGGGAACTCGCACTGACCGTAGAATCGTGGTGTGCATGATGAACGCCATTACCGTTGCCATTGGCTGACGATTTAGTACTCGTGGTATCCGCAGGGGGCGTGCGGCGAGGGACAGTGTTGCTCATTTCATGGAATAAAGGACCCTTGATCAATGCTTGCTCGTATTCGCGCCGGATCCTTCGGGAAAGCTCCTTGGTCTCTTCGTAGGCGTAGCTGTATTGCTCAAGGCCCTCGATGCAGTTCTGCACTTCGGGGCGACCGAGGCGAGCCAAAAACGAGCCAGCTTGGATGATACTGACGTGCATAACAGCAGGGTCCAATTTCTAACGGACCGGTCAGCCAAAAAAAAAAAAAAAAAGGCCTCCAGGCTCATACCAAATATCCATTCGAAGTCAGCACCCCTGCCAGTGCAGAAACTCGCAGCGAAGCATTCAGAGCTTCGTCAAACACTTTGCGCTTGACGGTCTCCACCTGATTCATGCCACTGGGCGAAAGGGAGTCGTCACGTATGCCAAATTCGTCCATGGCACTGAATAAACCAATCCACATCACATGGTACTGCGCATCGCTTGCGCCTAAGACCCTGTTAGTGAAAGAAGGCGAAGATCTCAAACAAATGCATACAAGCAGATACTGCAGACACAAAATCCCAATTAGCAACGAGATTGGGTGGAACTCCGACTTTGGACAAATGGGCGTCTCTCCACTCGGTGAGCTCAGATGAATACTTCAAGGCAGCCTCGAGGGGTATTCCCTCCAAGTCCGTCGTCGGGCGCCAGAGGAGGCGCGCTATTTGGCGTGATATTCGGGCCAGAGCATGCGCCGCGCTGTAATACCCCTGGTAGAGGATCAGGCAACCTCACGTCATCAAAAAGTGGATGACCGACCAAAAACTGCGGTGGGATGAGTAACAATAATCTAAAAATGAACACGTCTGACTCACTTCGAGTTGTTCGCGAGGGGAGGGTTTCCCAGGGTCCACTTCTTGGAGGTCCGGGTCCGCAGTGTAAAAATCAATATCATAGTCATCATCATCACTGCGCATCGTAGTTGACGGTAATTAACACGTCCGCAGACACATCAGTGGCGCGATGAAACAACGAAAGAGGAAGCATCGCTCACAGCATTGGTTTTCGGCGGTAATAAAACGCGGAAAACGCATCCGCTAGACAAGCCATCCACCAAGCAAAAATCATGGTACCGCGAATCTCAGGATCTTTGATCTCCGCCATAACTGATTTATGGTTGATCTGCATGGAGGTTGATTGAGTTCGCTATGGAGAGGTGCCTGTGGTGTATGAAAGCCGACCTGAAGGCCCAGCAGATTGCGGATACTGGAATTGAGCCAGAATCCATGGAACCCTAAGAGATTCAAAGTGTGTCAAGCGGATGACATAAAAGGGGAAGCGATTTCTAACCATTTTCAGTATTCGGATTTTCTGACCGAAGAAGAGACGGTCATGGGGTGCGACAGGCGAAAAACGGCGGAGACACTCACGACATTGCAGTGTTTCGATCAGTAGCGCGATCACGACGTGATCCTTGTGTGGGACACGGTGGACTTTGGTTGCCTCGGCAATTTCACGACATCGATCAATAAGCGTTCTCGCAAGAAGACTCTGACCGCCGTTTCTTTGGCGGTCGGCAACAAGAAGAGGATGTTCCGAGAACTTTGCGCCCCAAGCGATCACCGTCGCGATAAGCGCGGGGTGGAGGGGTTCTTCTTGTTTACTGCTTATGATGGGACGCTGACCAGTCGCTTGCAGATTAAGCCTAGCGCGAAACAGGAGGGGGTTAAGGAGGGGAAGCCGCGTATGGACGATCTGGAAGTAAACCTCGACTAGGTCCAGAGCGAATCTACACAAAAAAGTGTGGGGAGAGCGCAGTCAATACGAAATATTTTAGGTTGATCGATAAGGTAAATGAAAAAAAAGCCGCTGAAAGGAGGTAGGCGACGGCATGCTGGAGTGACTGTCAGAAGGGAGCCGGGAAAGGAAGCATTGGAAAATGACGTACGATCGCGATGATTTCGACGATTTACGTAATGAGGTAGAGGAGGGACGTACTCTATTCTGAAGGCTTCCTCTTCGAGGCTCGATGCCATGTCGCCCCAAGCGGAATACGCCGGGGAGCGCGACTTGAATGAACCGAACGCGAAGATGGACTCGCTGCGGAGGGAATGAATGGAGATCCACGAATGCGCGATCGATCGTACCTGGGTCCGGATTCGGGTGGGGTGAATAAATGGAAGAGCAGATTGGGCGTGCTGGAGTGCAGGGAGACGTTGGGATAGCCGGCGACCTTGGAGTTCCAGGGTGCGCCATAGGCGGACTTGTGCCAGGGAGGGGTGCCGTTCTCACCTGTGGGAGAATGACTGTTGCGGAGTTTGTTCAGGGCTGAAGGAGCGAGACGATGTGCATCGAGGAGCCTACCCAGAAGATACAGGAGATGAGCTACTGAGCACAGGTGCACGTCAGCACGGGTACGAAGAGTACAACCGCAGCCAAAGATCGAGGGTGAGGCGAGGCGAACACGTACCTGGAGCTGGTGGAGATGCCTCTGGGTCTGCGGACGGCGGCGTTGCGCTTCTTCTCGCTAGTTGCCTGCTGGACATAGTGGCTGCGTGGAGAGATGAGCGGGGGAATGGAGGCGCGGGAAGTGGCACCCACGTGCAGGGGTAATTTTTGGACAAGCAATGCTGGAGGGAGATGAGACGGAGGACGGGTTAAACTGGGGATTGGACGGACCTGGCACTGTGGAGATGAAAGGGGTGAGTGGCGAGATGGAGGGGGGCATGGAGACGAACCTTGTCCTGGCCGGGGAGACGATTGCACTTGACCTTGCGGGATCTGGGGGGCGGTGTGAGGGGGGACAGGGGTGACGGGGGGGAGGACGGACCTGCAGGCATCGCAGGCGGTGTTCTGCTTGCGGGGCGGGGGGAGGGTCTTTGCGAGCTCGTGGATCTGGTTCTGGACGAGCTGGGTGGGGAGGACGAGACCTGGGTGTGTGTGAGCAGGGCGGGGATCGGGGCACGATGGCGGACCTGGCTGGGAGAAGGAGTGTGGAGGGTCGCCGTTTTGCATGATAAGGGAGAGAGGCAGAAAATAAAAAAGGTGGAAAATATCGCTCGTCGTGCGGGTGGTACTTATATTAAACCTGGGCCCATACTTAATCCAGGGGGAGAACTTGGCCAAGTACTTATCGTCAAAATTCCCTTTTCGGGAAGCCCCCCTTCCATTTCCACACCCGATCGGAATTCGGCACCGCACTTTTTCGCATCACCGACGCCGCCACAGCACCGCCACACCCGTTTTCCTCTTCTCCAACATGGTCAAGGTCGAGATCGTCGACGAGCACAACTCCCCCTACGCATCCTCCGCCCCCTCCCGCACGAGCTCGACCGACTCCCTCTCCTCCATCGCCTCCGACCTCTCCGCACCAGACGAGTCCTTCTACGACCGCCTCTCCGCCCTCGTCGACATCGTGCCCCCCACCACCAGACAGTCCATCTCCGCGTCCCTCTCCAAAACAACCGCCTTCGTCAAGAAGACAGGCAGGGTCGTCGGAAACGTCGTCTGGATAGTCACCACCTCGGCCCTCCTCGTCGGCCTCCCCCTGGCCCTCTCCCTCGAAGACGAGGCAAAAATCGTCCAACAGGAGCAGGAGATGCTCGCCCAGCAACAGGGCGCCCAGCAGGTACTTTTTCTCCCCCCGGTCCGCCCGGCACTTCTCACCCCTTCTCCGCAGATGCTCTCACCCGGCGCACCCACAGGGTCATCACAGCCTGCACAAAAGGCCGTCGTGCCACCCGGCTTTTGACCTAGTACTTCTCCCGCTCCGCAGTTAACCGTACTCACCATAGCACTTGGCAAATCATTGCACACATGTCTTATCTGATCATTGCTATTATAAACGCTCCTCCCCTCATGGTTTCATTTACACCAGCGGCATTTGACCGCCCCGCCCTAGCGCTCTTTGTGCGCCATGTGATCGATCCTCCTGGCAACGCCCTCTGATAAATTCACTTGTGAGTCAAACTCTATTCGGGTCAGGTCACGCCCCAAGGTATCTCTACATGTCCGATCTACACGTTCCCGAACGGCGGATATGAACGCCTCGTCGGATAAACTACCGGCCGCTGGAAGTTATCTCTGCATGACATGCCTGATGAGCCAACGACAGCGACACGTCTCGCAATAAGCACACGTACGCTGATCGATATCTTCGAAGATACGTGATCGCGTGGTTCTCGACTTCGTCCGGAACCACACCAACCGCTTCCCAGTCGCCTGCAGCCGCCACGTCATCTAGATACCGCCTCTCTACCTCATCCGGGCAGATAAGCGGCCACCAAACCGCCGACTGCGCTGCCCTGGCAACAGCGAGCGCGACTCGCTTGGGAATGACTGGAGCCCGAGAAGGTGGGCTGTATGTCACAGAGGACACCAAGTCTAAAAGATACTCAAGCGATAACGTCCTTGGTCCAGGAAGGGAAATCGTGCCAGGCAGCTGCGAGATGCCCATCAGATTGGCCAGCGCCTGTGCAACATCCATGACCTACAAATGATACCCCAACCATCAAATTCGAACCCGATATACAACACTGAAACAACACCACTTACGTGTACAGGTCTTATTTTGGTCTCCCCATAGTTGAGCTTCCACCAAATGGGCCAAACTGGGTGTCGAGGATCACGTCAGTCTGGCGCAGCCTGCCGAGTTTATTCCTTACTAGCCATGTTGTTCAGCAGTTTGTCTTCATAGCCATACATTGCCGCCGGTCGAACGATAGTCGCGTTTGGGAAGACATCCTTGACCCGCTCTTCGCCCTCAAACTTGGTGCGGTAAAAGGCAGACTTGGAGCCGGGCGAAGCATTCAAGTGGGAAACATGCACGAAGCGCTCGACTCCGGTCTCCGCAGCGACCTTGGCGATCCTCTCCGCACCTGTGACATGGACGTCGCCATACTTGAAGTTCCTACCGAAACGGGAAAAACAACAAAATTTAGATCAATACACGTCCCATGGAGCCAGGGTCGAAACGAACGCGTACTTGGTCTCATAATCTCGGCCGACGAGATTATAAACAATGTCAGAATGTCTCAAACATTCAGCTATTTGTTCTTCATTCCGGATATCCCATTCCTAAATACGTGCCGTACGACATCAATCAGACAAATTGGAGCTTCTGGATGGAAAGAGTATTACCATGGGTACGATTTGACCAAGATCGCCCATAGGCTTGAGGTGTCTTTTTTCGTCCTCTTCACGGTACGGAACTATGACCTGGGTACCCATTCGGGCTAGGGTGTCACGTTGGAGAGTCAGTCAAAGGCACGCGTTCAGATAGGACATGCGCGCGCACCGAGTTTAGAGACGAGGTATCTGCCGAGAAAGCCAGTGCATCCAAAGACGGTGACGACGTGGCCACTGACGGCGCTGTATCCCGGCACGCCAGACGAGACGACCGCTTTCCGGCCAGGCAGTGTGACGACGTCGTGCAGCGCACGCTAAAAGCCCATCCACAGTGAGCAAAAGGTCGGGCGGAGAACTGTGCACGGTACCTTGCGCTGGACGACGAACGCGCGCTGAGCGCGCAAGAGCTGAGATGTGGACAACATCGAGGACGACGACGGAGGAGAACGACCCTCGTAGCCAATAATCCCACCTTTGCCGGAAATTCCCGAAGTCGATACTTCATTACCCGATCTCGTACTACCAAGTACTACTATCATGGCCCAAGGCAATACTAAAGGTCTGCAGGCCAAACCCTCGTCTTCAAAGGCGAGACACGCTGCGAAAGCAGCATCAGCCCCAAAGAAGGGTCGGCGACACGAACCACCCAAAAAACCAACTCTCATCAAAGAAGCCAGCATGCGCAAGGTATCGTACCCCCATGCCTTCTTACGCCCCCTCACATACGCCGTCCCACATCTCAGGCACTCAAATCCAAGGTCACCAAATCGATAGAACAACAAATGGTATCTGCTGCGTCTGCTGGCAAGCTGACGATCATGAAAAATACTGTCCCTGAGTCGTACGTCCCCATTCTGCCTCTGGATCTGTTGATCGCGTTCGTTCATGGCAAGTCAGGGAACCGGAAAAGGCTGTGAAAATCGGGAAACGTCGAGGCCTCGTCACTCCCTGAAACGGCGTGTGCTTCTCTCGAGTGCCAAGTTCTGCATGTGTACTGCCAACGTAGCTCGTCATGTGAACCCTGCGGTCATGATTCGCATGTGCGACTGCCAACCATCGTACCGTCACTCCGTCAGCCCTGAGTTCTGTTTTTGTAGGGTGTGGTTGCAGTTCGAGAAGGCACTCGTAATAAGCATCGTACCCGAAGTGCAGGTCCGAGGACATTTAAATGAATATCTGAAACATACTTTCATACTTGTGGAGACGGCGATGTTAAGCGAAGAAAAATTAACATGGACTACTCTGATTATGACACAACACGGTTAGCAGAGTAGGGGGTGTGGAAGCAATGATGCGATGTCGAGTGCGATGAATGAACCGGTGGCATGCGAAAGCAGAATGCAAAAAAAAAATGAATTGTGCCCCATGTGGCTGTTAAACAGGAAAGGTAGCAGTGCAGTGCGTTGGATATGCAGGGGATTGCAGAGAATATGCGGTGCATGTGCGTATGAGGAGTCAAACATTTATCAGTGAGACGTGACATATTGCGATAGAGCAAGATTGGAGGGTGATGGTTTGCTAGAAATCAAGCGTAAAATGCTTTTTGAAGAAAGGGTCCAATATGCTCTCCTTCACCTCCGCTCCCTAACGAAGGGGACGCCACTCGCAGCCTGAAAGAGCGCGTACTTGATTTGCGCAAGTGTGCCCCTTTCTTCGGGAGTCAACATGGCCGGAGACTGCGAATCGACGAACAAGATGACTTTATTGATGGCATCTTCTGCCTCCGTGATGTCGGGAATGGTGTTTCCACTCGTAATCGGAGGTGCCGGTTGGTATACAACAACTGAATCGGTATACGACGCGGTAGTATCTCCATGCGCGGACAAGGGGACTTCCTGCTGCTGTTGGATATGCTGCTGGGCCGAAAGCTGGAGGGAGCTCTGGTGCACGTCGACGACGGCAGGGTCGTGATGCCTGTCTTCCTGGGACGGGAACGGCTGCTGAGAAAGTACGTTGTGCTGTGAAGCCGAGGGGTGAGATGAGATCGGGGTGTTGTTCGTCGACAGGGGCTCTTGCTGCATGGTCCATATGGGTGGAAGGGGATTGTGAGAAGCGGATGGCTCCATCTGAGAGTGAGAGGGTCCTGCCACGGGCTGATTGTCCTGAGAAGGATCGAGGTCCTGATCGTCTTCCGACTCCATGTCATCATCGCCATCGTCTGCGATGGTTGAGTCCCGTCGAGCGAGCGCCTCGGACCTGGACTCAAAGGCAGGGTTGAGAGGGGAGAGGACGCTCTCGTTGCTGCTTTTGCGGAGATGAGTGGCGCCAACGCCGCGCGTTGCACGGAGGGACTTGTGAGCTCCGAGCCAAACACCTTTGCGAATGTTATGGCGATGCTTGAAATTTTCGACCCATCCCGAGCTGGCCTTGAATCTCTCGTCGGGGATCTGGAGGCTCCGCGCGGTTTCCTTTGCTTTATTGCGTATGAGGGCATCCGTAAGAAGGGTGTTCTGCTGCTTCATTTGGACGAGCCAACTGACGAGCTCTTCCTCGACCTCGGGGAATTTGGATGGGCTGGTCCAAGCTTTAGCGGGGGACGAGATGGAGACGAGAGCACTCACCGATGCTTGGCGACACGCATGTCATCGTCCTCGGGGACGTTCATCCATTTTGTTTTGTGTTTGAGTATTTTGCTGATGGTGCTGCGTTCGACGCCATAACGGGCAGCGATGTCTTCTTGGCGGGCGTTGGGATTCTCCTGATGGTACATGCAGATGGCCTTGCGGTCTACATTGAAGAGACGCTGCTTGCGCTGCTTGGCCCGCGGAACGACGGGGCCCACCGGTGGGGACGGGAGCGGATATGCAGCGAAGGTCTGAGAATTAGGAGTAGCCGACGTCGCTGAGGAAATAGAAGTAAGGGCGGAAGCGACACTCAGGGCGGGAGAAGCGGAGCGCGGATTAGACGTGGAGTAAGAAGATGCCGATCTGGAATGGGTGGGATAGAGGGAGAAGGGGGAGTAGGGGGAGCCCGATACGGGGGTCGGGACATAGCGGGGGGAGGGGAGGGGCATGGCGGCGCCGGCGGAGGGGATGGAGTAGGGGGATGCGCGATCTGCGTAGCGGGCAGAGTCTGTGGCGCTGACGGGGGTGTGCGGGCGGGAGACGGCGCTGGCGGGGGACATGAAGTAGGCGGGCTGGGAAACGCGTCAGACATGTCTCGAGAGAAAGAAGAAAAGGCGGACCTCTTCGGAGTCATGGTGTGGACGGTCACGCCTTATGCCAAGGTGGAGGGTGGACTGGGCACGTGCCTGGCGACGGGTGATGCGGGTGGGGCCGATGCTGGGCGGGATGGAGAGGGCGGCGGGGTGCATGTTTTCGTCATTGCGGATCGACGGGGACTGCGGGTACTGGTAGGCGTGGTCGGGGGTGTATGGGGTCGGGGAGGCGTAGGGGTCGGTGTCTGGCGTGGAGAACACCTGGTCTGTGGGTGACTTGGCGAGCCATGGCTGGGACGGAGCCGGGTTGTGATTATCTGGGGAGGAGGGGAAGACGGGGAGTGGATTGGCAGTTTGATACTGTGCAGCGACGTTCTCCATCGGACCCGATGTGACACATCTGCTAGCGTCAAGTCGTGGTCGAAAAGGCGTGCCAGGGTGTGCCAGGGCCGTCTCCGTCCAGGCTTTATATCTCACCACAGTGCCGATCGTACTCGCAGTGCGCACAGCGCTGTCCTGGGCCAGCCACCGGGCGTCTCCCGCTCCTCGTTGCCCCCCTCCTCGTCCAATCGGATCGCAGGATCTCGCAGATTCTTCCCGCCCTATGCCGACAACTTTGTCCTCCTCGCCTGGCCTCGTTGCCAACCGCATGTCCATTAATCCCTCGTCATAGTGACCTCCCTATTATCATCATTCCTTTACAGGACCTCTCCTGCCTCGACCTCGGAGATGAAACGCTCATGTTCGTCCTTCTCTTTACTCCACTGTCAACATGTTCGCTGCACGATCATGTGGCTTTATGGCAGCCTATGCTCCTCCTCCGGCAATGAACTCTCCAAACCCACCACTATTTGCTTCCGTCCTCTCTTCTACGCAGTCTCTCAGCCCGTACTCCCATCTCTCCCGGACTCAGGCTCTTTCCAGAGGCGAGGTCGTAGCCTCACGCATCATGCCCGCTCTTAATATCAGATCGCCAATATCTCACCTGCCTCACCTAGTTCATGATCCGAACGAATCTTGCCAAACTCGAAACATCATGACATTTGTCGAATGACTGTGTGAACTCGACTATCCCTCTTGTGGGTGCCTATGTTACTCAAGACTTGCCTCATTCGCAACATTGGCCACCTGTCCCCGTCAGTAACCAGGCCTGAGATCGACATTTTACGGGAAAAAACGTCCAAGTCGCCGTATATCTCTTGTTCTCCGTACAGCCTTTTTGTTTGCCCTATTGATCAGTTGCCTTCCAGATGCCTACAAACACCCCTGAATATCTGGTCTTCCATTTTGATGCGCGTGTTTCGTCGTCAAATACCCACTACGCCCGATGTCGAAGGACATCATCCATTGGTTGTTTTCAATTGACTTCTTGGACCGCCACTATCCGAAAGGTAGCTCGATGCCCACAAACATCCGGATGGAGCTACTAGATCACCTTTCCGATGATAGGTTATCCGGTCCCAGACCTGACTGCTTCCGGCTCGGCTCGCCGAGTCTACTGTATCGTAACCCATTTAAATCGTACCCGCTGGCCTGATGGCGCTATCAACATACCTGAATCGTGATGTTCAAGATCTGTTACTCCAATGTGGATACACTGCTCTTAGTCACAGATAATCGTCAAACGCAAACAGTGATGGTACGGGCTGTGTGCGGCGCGCAAGGGTTCAACCAAATAGGGGTAACACCCAGAGTGGATATTTCTGTTTGCTCATGTGACTTGTGAATCACGTGAAAGTGTCTTAGTAAGTTTCTCAATCGGCGGGGCTCTTACTGGTTGGCGAAGGTCGTTGCAAGTAGCCGCGGTACTATAGTGGCAGCGCTATCCCAGGCAGCATCAGCGTTGTTCACACCACAGCCCTAAGTTAGCGGTGATGTTACCCCGCATCGCTGACCAGCGGCACATCTCGGAAGATGTCGGAATTCTTCGGGCTCTTGATGGCTTAAAGATGCGGCGGCGCTGGGCGAGTCCCCGCACAATACGCATCTCGCCAATATTTCACCATGTCTACTTTGGTTAGGGTCGCTGCTCGTCAACTGATATTTCGTCCCGCGCTCGTTCGATGTGCATATGCAGGTGCCCCTGTGGCCCCTCGGTTCGCTGGGCGCTTCCATACTGGGACAATCGATCAAAACTCACTGGCCAAAAAACGTCCCAACGAACAAGCCGACGTCGGAACGGAAGGATTCCATAGAAGTAAATCGTCGTTTCATATCATGCGGGGAAGACCGTCTTTAATCATATGACAGAGGACAAAAAAGCACCACAGTCAGCGTTGACCCAGGTCGATGCGGTCAGCACACTACCCCAGGAAGTACGTGGGGACTGGGTTCTATTTCACCCGGTTTACTCCCAGGAAGAGATGGAGTCTGTCGAGGTACATTGCGTCTCTTCACCGTTCTGGCCTTCATGTTCAATGTTCGCTGACACTCCACGCATAGATCCTCCACAAAGAAGCAAAGACAATCTCTGATAAGATTACTTACAATTTCGTCCAGCTGTCGAGGTTTGTTTTTCATCGTCTAGTCCATCAACCTTGTGTTGAATACCGCGAATTAGATGGGGCTTTGATTTCGTTTCGGGATACAAGCACAAGCCGCTTCCTCGTGATCACAATATGACCACAGAAGAGCTCAAAGAAAAGGGTTACATTCTTGGAGAAACGGCCTGGTTATCACGAATCTTGTTCCTCGAAACAATTGCCGGAGTACCTGGTATGGTTGCTGCCATGCTTAGGCATCTTGGCAGTCTCAGACTCATGGTAGATGGCCAATTCTTGTTCTGATCTAGGAAGGCTAACCACAGCACCTTAGCGACGCGACTCCGGGTGGATCCACACGTTACTCGAAGAAGCAGAGAACGAGCGGATGCACTTGATGTATATAATCATTTTCCTTTTCCTTCTAAAGTTGATTACTGATGCATGCATATCGCCAAGGACATTCATGACGCTCAAACAACCCACTTTGTTTTTCCGTGCACTGGTTCTTGGTGCACAAGGCGTTTTTTTCAATGTTTTTTGTACGTACACCTCGTGGCCTCATGGCTTCGTCTCACCGACATTTTTAGTCCTCGCCTACATGATCTCCCCTCGATCTTGTCACAGATTCGTGGGATACCTGGAAGAAGAGGCCGTGATGACATAGTAGGTGCCCGTTCTCACGAGGCGACTCTCAGATTGACTGATGCGTTTGTTTCAAGTACGCGATGCATCGAGGAGATCGAAGCTGGCCACCTGGCAAAATGGGCGGACATGCCGGCACCCGCAATTGCCATCGACTATTGGCGACTTGCTCCGGATGCCAAGCTTCTTGATGTCATATACGCCGTCCGCAGTGACGAGTCAACGCACCGGTTCGTTAATCATAGCTTGGCTAATCTTAACCCTTCCAAAGATGTGAACCCGTTTGCGTTCCGTGAGCCCGATATGTTCGTCAAGGGCACAAAGCTAGGGTGAGGATTTCCGCTTTTGGTGGTGATTCGCGGACATTGACCTTCGTAGGTTGGAGAGATCTGAAGCGGAGCAGTTTGTCCAGGAGTCGCATGACATTCTCTCTCGCAGGACCAAGGCATCGGAAATAAAACATTGATCATGGCATGACATCCACCAGTGTACTTTGTCGCCCTATTTAATTGCATAGATCACCGCTCAGTAAAGTAGTACATACGACGGTCTATAGACCACGGAAATAATATTTGTATATCGACTTCTGCCTTGCCTTGGTCCCACGGTGACGTCACACGGTCATGTTCGCCTCTCTGAGTGAAGCGAACAACGAGCGCGACTTGCTTTCCTGTGAGTCTATCGACCGTCTCTCTACTACTCGACGTCCAAGCATACATGACTGTCCCCGGGTCTCCTTCTAGCCCGTATCGTGCTTCAGAAACTCCAGGCGCACCGTCATGTGGTCGCCGGGCCCGCCGACTCTTCATTGGGCCCTTGCCAGACAAACTATTGGCTGTCATGCACGAAATGATACAGGTTACAGGGGATGACGACGAATCACTTGACGCTTCTTACACCTCTGCCGCGCGTGACGTCTTGGATCGCAACGCACACGCTTTCTTCCTGCGCCAAGGCGGTAGAGCGGAAGACTGGGACGACGGCGCGCGCGACAACCTGCGCGACGAATTGATGAAACGATGGCAAGAGTGCCCCTGGACGCGCGCTCTACAGCGCACAACGCAGCGTGGGGTTAGCGTCACCCACTGGGTGGGCACTACCTTTGAGGTTGGAAGCATCCTCGGCGTGAACGTGCTCGACAGCCATGCGTCGACGCCTGCCGCGCCCTCCGAGTCGGTCGTCCCCGAGGCGCCTCAACAGGAACCACAGGTGCCTTATGCGTCGACGGCGGCGCTCTCGTCCATAGGTCCGCGTTCATACTGGACCGCACGATCACATGTATCGCCGCCGTCACCGCACTTTACACAGGCCTCGGTGTCTACCACTAGTCTCCCCGAACAACACGGTGACGATTTGTCCGCCCCTTCTTCTGGTTCTCCGCTCCTTGCGACGACTTCTGCACCCGCGTTTCCAACCGGACATGTGCCACGACAGGGCAACGATGCTCCTAAGTCTATTTTAAAGCATCCTGCGGGGACCTCGTCCAGTAAGCCAAGAACCAAACGTCGTGGCGTCCCCCTTCTAGACCGGAATGCCAAGCGCAAGGTACAGCTGCAGGCAAAGGAGAGTAGACCCTCCCCTAATGATGCCAACGCCATGCCTTCGGAGGGTGAACAGGCTGATGAAGGGCCCGTCCCTCCGGCTGCTGTCCTCGCAAGGACGGGAAATGAAGTCGTTGAGTGCAGCGCTGGGGCGACTCCGGAAGGAACTCCCTGTGAGGGGGCTCCTGGCGACATCTTCCTCCGAGGTTTGTGGAACCCTTTCAATATCTGTGTCACGCCCTTGATAGTACCCAAGATCGAATGCTTGTCAGGGTGTGTTACACCAAGTCCGAATCCCTTACAGGCCATTTCGACGAAGTTCAAAATCGCCAAACGACCCACTTGCTTCACGAAGACTGCATGGAGTTTTTGGTCGTGTGGAGAAAGGACATGCTAGAGTTGTATGAAGATTATGTGTGTCCCTGCATGCCATCTCAGTTCCAGTTCCACGTTGATCGTATCGAGCAGACCATTCCGGGGAAAGAATACATCACGGGGCACAAGCACCTCGCTTTCCTGGTCCCCTTGGCTTCGGATCGAACCTCAGTTTCCTTGTACTCTTTCGTCGACCTCACCTTTTGTATATTGTGCCCCCCGACGGCCGTTCGAGATCGATATTCAAGAGCACGCGCATTCCTTCATCTTTCAAAGGAAGGCACAAACGTCTTTGTCTTCAAAGTCAAAAGCCGGACCAGAGCGCTTGATTGGTTGTGGCATCTCTGGTGAGTACTGTCATGCCAACTTACTGTATCCTGCTTTGACGATGCCCCGGTAGGTGTCGTCTCGGGGGAAAGATTCCCCCTTCCATCGAGATTCGTTGTCCCGACGTTGATATGCGCATTTGCATCGACGTTCCGGAGCCCGAGGGCTTTAACTTTGCCAAGGCGTATAACACATTCAGCCATAACAATATTATTGACCTGGTACAACGTTCGCTCTCCCCTGATCATGGATCCTCCAGCTCGGTGTCGAGGAACTGGAAGACTATTATAGAGCGCGAGCTGCGTGCAGGAAAGAAGTTGAAGTTCGCATGGAGATTTAGTGGGCAACTCGATTGGATGTGGCAGGAACAAGACGTCGAGGGAAATGCGCGGCCATGGGCCGTTCTTTCAGGATTATCTCTTTGGCAGGTTCGGTCGCTGGTCCTACTTGTGCATGAATGGCCTGATATATACCATCGACTCATCAGGGACTGAAGCCAGCTCAACTCGAGTTACGCATTGCGGAACACTTGCTGGATTCCGTTCACCTCCAAACCGGCAAGAAAATGTTCGAACCACCTGCCATCGAAGGTTATCTCGACCGTATCAAGCAGCAGGGTCGTCAACGTGTATATCTCGTGACGCACGATGGCAACTTGTTTTCCCTGTTACCAGGAGACGCAAATCCCCCGCTTCCGCCGAGCGCGCACCTTTCGCGTTTGATGTCAGGGTTAAAACCGGGGGTGGAGGAATATAGCCAGAGTCTTTTCGAGAGCGAGGTTTGGAGAGGCGCGGGACAGATCCACACTGCGCAGGGGACGTTGGACCTCAGAAGCATCCGCACCGTGAGGAGAGCATATGGTCCGCTGTCTCAGGACGATGGCGAGCATGTCGCGCAGGATGCGGTGGATGCATGCGATGCGGGTGGACATCAAGGGCACGCTCAGGGGCAGGATAGAGTACAGTTGCACCTCAGGCGGGCATTTGATGTTGTCCTTGCTTCTGGCCGGGTCATACGATTCGAGGTGTGCCCACATGCGTATTCTGGATGCTGTCTTACTAATACCTCCATAGGCACGTTCAGCGCCCGACTGCGTTGAATGGGTAACGAGACTCCGTGCCCTTGTTACATATTGGACCCAGCGCCATCATGTAGACGTCAAGGATGAGATGGATGTCGGATTCGCGGCGAGTACTCGCGCGCGACTGACACCACGAATAAAGTGCACCCATGGAACTTGGTGCCCAACCCCGCCAGAACCACCCATGAACTCTGAGACACCCGTGCTAACGTCACTATACAGCTGGTGTCCACTGAGCACGTGTAGGAGTATCGCCAAAGCCGGCAGAGTGTTCACCAGAAAGGGGTTGAGGGGACAATACAAGTCAGTGCTCTGTACCATCTCTCCTCGTCCACGAACGCTAAACTCGGTCATTCTTTCTAGACTCGTGCAGCTGTTCCTCGTACCCGGCCGACTGATCAAGTTCGACGTCTCTCCGACCTCGGCTCTGCATCATCGCAACTCGAAAGAGATTGGGCTGCTCGACGCCTACGTCTGTTCGGGGTACTTTGCTGCGCTCGCTCTCCGGCCGGGCGAGTACAGCCCTGAGTCTCCCAACCTGCCACGACGGTACTATGACGGTCTCGAGACGGACGAACGGGAAGAGGACGAGCTGTTCGTGATTTGGTATCGCAAGTCGTCGGCGTCGGCGTCTTCGGCTGCGTCGTGGGGGCAACGACCGAATGCGCCTGCGGGTGGTTTCCAGCCTACGCAGCCTGTACCTGGTCTTTCAAAGGGGAGTCATAAGTTGGCGGTGTTTAGGACGAGGAGCAAGGTTGAACGGGATGCGTGGTGTTGGGCGTTGGGGTGCGAGATAGAGAAGGTCGTGAGGAATAATAGGGATAGGGAACGGAGGGTGAGGGAGGCGGGAGGGCTGGTCGAGTTGTCCGATTGAACGGCCGATGCACTGGGCAACTCGCATAGATTATTTAGAATCGATGTATTTTGGACTGTGACAATGGTATTTCTTCTCAATGGGTCGAGGAGATTCGACGGCAAGCATGTTCACATTACATGGGTATAGAGTACTTCAATAGCAATAGCATGGTTTACTCTATCACGTCGTCGTCGTCGTCGTCCTCACTCTCTTGCTGTCTTTGTTGTCTCCTCGCTACAATCTTTATCCGCTTTTCTAATTCCTTGTCAACTTTGAGGTCGTCCATCGTGATCCATTTGTTACAACCAGACGCAGGGCAGGACTTTCCATTTCTTCCCGCCCTCTTCAGGAAATCTTGGATAGCTGCACGGGAATAAGAGTGTCCGCAAACTTTGCTGTTTGTGAAAAGATACTCAGACACTCTCGCAATGGAGGACGCATATCACGTACGACGTCATCGGATCCTCCAAAACCACGAGCGTGATGGGGCATTTGTAGTCTTGAGTGACACCACCAATTTCTAGTTCGTCCTCGTCGTCGCTGAGATCACCATCCTCTGTGGAACACTGTGAACCAATGCAACGTGTTGTATTTTGCAAGACAAACCTCTTGGGACGAGATCGTTGATGGGAGGGATCGCCTCGCCGGCATTTTGTACCTCCTAAGTGCCTAATGTCAGCTGGTTTCGTATGAGGTGGTGCGGTCGACAAACATATATTGCTTGTTTAAATTCCACGTATACATCAGCAGAAGTATATTTTTGCCGTGTGGTCTTGGTGTTGTATTCGTCTACGCGTCGCTTTACTTCGTTTTCAAACGTCTCAAGTACGTTTTCCTGTTGAGGGGATTATGGAACGATGGAGGAAGGGACACAAGCACGATGACGCACCACGACTTCTCCGCGCATAAGGGCCTGGTGGAGGTTGTTCAATGTGTCTTCATGAGAACGCATCTCTTGATCGATATCGAGGAGCTTTTTCATGATTGCGTCAACCTCGTCCAGCGCCTTGATATCGAATATCCGTTAGCAACAAAACAACAGGAGATGACAGTACCCACCTCTCCGGCCTCGCCAACCTCCATCACGTCTGCAAGCGAGATCGCAACGTCCTTGACAAGCCGAAAGGAGCCTTGATGAATTTGCTTTCGGATCATCTCCCAGTCTTGGGCTATCCCATGCAACTTTGCACCCTCTTTCTTATCCAAAGGCTGGTCGTGAAAGTTTTGGATATCGATTCTGTCGTCATCGTCGTCGTCGTCATTGTTATTCGTGTTTGAGGGACCAGCTACGGGAGCTTCGGTATCACCGCGTTTAATCTTTGGTTTCTTTTCCTTCTTTACAGCTACCTTCTTACGGACTGGCCGCACGTCCTCCTCAGAGTCCTCGTCATTGTCGACGTCGTCGGCATGTCTCTGCGAGGGGTCATCTTCTTCCTCGATGTGGTCAGACGACGGTGCTCTAGTACGTCGGCGACGGGAGGCGGGCATCTCTTGGTGAAGAAGGGTAACCTGGCGCGCGACGCGTATAGGGGACTCTAGGGCAAGCCTCTACGCGATATAGTCTCACGGCTAGAGTAGGAATACCACAAAGTACTAGTACTGGCCCATGTTGTCGTTGCTTCGCAGTCTGCCCAGGACATGTTCTCTCCTCTCTCCCGTCGCCGCCCCGTCGCGGGCGTTCAGTGCCTCGCCGTTCCTCTCCGTCACTCTCAACCAGGCAATGCGTAGAAAGAAACCTCAGAGAGTCAACCCTCCAAAGTCTCCCCTCCTCGATACCTGTCCTCAGAAAAAGGGCGTCTGTACCCAAATCTTCATCATGAAACCAAAGAAACCCAACTCCGCCAAGCGAAAGGTCGCCCGTGTCAAGTTGACCAACGGGAACTCGATCATGGCCTATATTCCCGGAGAAGGTCATAATTTGCAGGAACACAGCGTGGTCATGGTCCGTGGCGGTCGTACGCAGGATTTGCCTGGTGTCAGGTATGTCCGAGGCTTGTGCTCACGAGCGAGAACACCGAGGCATCCCTCCACAGGTACAAAGTCGTCCGTGGAGCACTCGACTTTGGTGGCGTCGTCGGTCGAACGCAATCGAGGAGTAAATATGGAGGTACTGTACCTGCACTGATTTCTTTGTTGAGTTTGAAACTCACGTGTGCCATCAGTCAAGAAACCAAAAAAATAGATATAACCTGTCAACTACTCGTTTTCGTACCTACTATCGTAATTTCTTTTTCTTTTGAAGGACTGAACAACGAATTCCTTTTGGGTCGGTAATGGAGCACGCAGCGTTGCCTTCTCCAGTCTTACAAGTGCTCAGTGATCGTCCATTTCTTGTGTCTTCGGAACCTGATTACCAAGGGATCAAGAGCTCCGAGGAGAGTAGAACATAGCTCAACTTGATTATTTATTGTAACACAAGATGTGAGGTCGCTTTGCCCCATTGAGTCACTGTCGTGGCGACGCTTTCCATCTCGTGGAATGTGAGCCGATTTCTCCTCTGACCAGTGACCTCTACGTTTGTGTTTACTCATTTTTGTCCAGTGGAGTACATACTGGCAAGTGCGAGAAGGCATCGGTGTAGTCACCAATAGCTGAATGATGCAGAAGAACAGATCGATGGGGAGACAACTAGGTCGGGCTCGTTAGATGGTCACCCTGGTTGCCCAACTTTACGCAGGTGTGTATCGCTTGACCCATTTGAGAGCTTATGATTGGAGGACGGCTAACAACAAAGGTCTATCCTGCGTCGAAACCGAGTTGCAGGTACCTCGCCATACTTTTCTACTTGCAAAGCTGATGTATGATTCCATCCGTTTCATTGGCTAATCGCGACCAGACGAAAGTAAGATAGTAAGTACATTCCCGCTTGCGAGGACATGGTGCCTGATACAGGGACAATACGGTCATTAGTTGGACGTAAGTTACATCACTTATAAGTTATCTACCTTCGCTTCTCAGGACCCCACACAGCAACCACATGTCTTTCTTGTGGGGTATGTACTTAACCCATCAAGTATTGATTCGAAATCCCCACCCACCTTCAAACATTGTCAAGACACGTAGAACGTGACATTCATGAGAAGTCGTGCTTCCTCAAGTTCTTCCCCTACCTTGAAGGTGAATAATTACTGGACATCGTTCACAATGTTGACTTGATCGTTTATCATAGGTATCATCTCTTTCTCACAACTCCCCAGACATTCCCGATACCATGGAAGGAAGTGACATCGAGTTACCGTTGATGGAGAAAAAATCATCCCCATCAAAGTCAACCTGGTCGGCCGACGCTTTCATCAACTCGACGCGGCTGCTCTTGGACCCGCTGGAGAAGCCAGAATTATTCAACGCGTCCCTGAAAACGACAGTGGATGCGCTCGCGGATCCGTACATGTCCGTTCAGGAGGACAGCGAGTTTTTGCTCGCGGAGCGGGAATAGACAGGGGAGAGGAGGAAGCGGATCGGAATGAATCTCTTCCCCGCGAAGACAGAACCCGTTCGAACGAACCTTACAATGATACAACGGTAGAATGCAATCACTGATGTCGAGATACCACTACACTACACTACTACAGTAGACTCTGCAATAACCCATACCCCTTGGGATAGCCCCAGGGGTATGGCTTATGGGAGAGTATGGGGTTTCATGGGGGCTGGGAGCACTGAAAATGAACTTTGGGACAGGCAGATTGTATGTGTTTTCACAGAGTATGGGCTATATGACATGGTATGGGTTATTACAGAGTCTACTGTATGCTATGCTGCAACTTCGTCAGGTCATGGTATTTGTCTGTGGCTGTGCAAACCTTTGAAAATCAGTGCTCAATCACTTTGCCCCATGTCCTCCAACTGGCGCGTTCTTCCCGCGTCCTACGCGTTTTCCACAGAGTGCGGTGGAACTCATCGCAAGCCACCCTGCACCCGAACACCCATCCCGCTTCCCCGGCATCGAGCTCAGTCATGAAATCTCAAAAGCGACCCCATCTACTAGTAGGTATCAACGTTGACCCAAACCATGGTCTTTGGGCTTTTTCCGGAAAAAGGAGGCGGATGGGTAGTCAAACACGAAACGCCCGACGCTAGAGACCCAAAAGTCGCCCACCGAATCACATGGGCATATGTTAGACATGCGAATAAAATAAAGATCCGCACGAAAAATATTGCAGCAGCAGTGTTATATCTAAGTCCAACAAGGTCCAGGTCAGTCGCCATGCCTGCAATTCTGGCGTTGCCTAAAGCTGGCGTAAGCGGTATAGACACGTTCGAGAGGTAAAATAGTACTCGCCGATATTAGTGCGGCACTTTGCGACTGTTTTTAATCGACGAATGCCATGCCTTCAGGGAGGTATAGCGACGAGACGAGGGGCAGGAGATGCCAATCTAGTTTCCTTAATACCCTAGTATGCGCTTCAGTGTCAAGAACCATAGCATCCCTAGTACCACCAGGAACCTCGATGGTAGCATTCTTAATATCGCCGATAGCATTGTCGATACCAACCTTGAGATCTCCAGAGGATGTCAATGATTGGGGCATACGAGTAGGTCGAAGCGCGGATGGGGTGGGGCTCTAAGGCCTTCGCTCAGTATCTTGTACTATTTCATGTTGCATGGTTTCTGAACGGGTTTGAGCCACATTCCCAAGACCAACGCTCATTAATTGGACCGAGCAAGTTAAACGGCGGTTTACATATCAAAAGTCCTCTCAAAGGCCATGATGGAAATATCTGTAAAAAGATATTGCTTCCTATGGAGTCGATGTGTTACATCGGACCCGATGCGCCGCGGATGTGCCTTACTTGAGTTGATGTAGTTATAGCGATACGAGATCGTAACACGTACCCCGTCACTCACTGACTCCGTGACACGGACGACTGTATTTTGCGGATTATCTCGCCGTGGAGGAATAGGACAATTGACCTGCATCTTGCTTTTGGCACGATGTTTCGACTTTCCACTGAAACGGACAACAAATCAACTCGGGTAGTTCACAAAAGTCATCACCCAAATGACAACCGCGCTCCTTGGGACTGGGTCGAATAGGAGACGCCGTTGTAGAGACGTGGATTACTCACATGAAGCAAGAGCACGCCTGTCGGGCAATCTAATTCTGTCAGATCCAATGAGCGTAGGCCGCGGACGATGGACGGTCTCTGAATGTGCGATTGGCGCCACCGACCATGGTAAATCCGAGGATCGGAATACTTATATTGTGGTTGGATATAAGAGCAAGGCAAGTAGCCCATAGTTTCAACACAAACTGCAATCCTCGACATGCAACCGGTAGTAAGGAGATAGTTGAGGGATATTTCGTCGATTGACGCTCCTTACAGATTCAGGCCGCACGTGAAAGTATTCGCTTGCTTCTCGAGCAATGCAAAGTTCCACATGAAGTCATCACGTTTGACGACTCGGAGGACCTGTACCAGGAGTGTATCGACGATGCGATACGACGTGGCTACCCAGTGGACGGCGATCAATCCGTGTGGACATTCCTGCGAGAGGGGGTCGTTTATGCAGCAACTGCTGGCATACATCTCCCCCACCGTCCGACTCAGATATGGATTGCACTCTACACGTCTTGCGTCATCTATGTAGACGAAGCGGCCAACCTTTTCAATAGAAGAGATGCCCAATATCTATTTCTTTAACGACCGGTTTATTGGCAAGGAACCACAGGGAAATGGCGTTCTGGATGCACTTGCAGATGTCATGCGTCGGGCCTCGGACCTGTATCGCCTGGTTGCCTCTCATTTGATCACGACGTCGACGCTAAATTTTGTCACTGCCAATTTACTGGAGTACGAAACGAGATCCATGAAGGTATCGCCATCGAAATCACCCTCGAGTGAACATGCCACTGACGATGACGACGAATAGATCTCGAGCGCTGCACAACAGTATCCCACTTACCAGCGAACCATGTCTGGTGTCTCGGAAGCCTACTCATTTATGGTGTTCCCGAGGGAGATCCCCCTGAACGACTACATCCAGGCGATCCCAGAGATGACGTCATTCATTCATACCGTCAAGTGTGTCCCCTGTCCTGTCTCACATCGGCACTTTATTCATGACCCATTTCAGCGATGTATTATCGTTTTACAAGGAAGAGCTAATAGGTGAGACGACCAATCAGGTCTCCACGCTAGCTGCTCGCACCAAGAAATCAAAATTGGAAACGTTTGGTGAACTGACAAAGACGGCGATCGACCTTTACAAGAGGGTTGTAAAAATATTGGAGGGATCTCCAGAATCTTGTGAAGCGTTTAAGCATTATACGGCCGGATATGTTCACTTCCACACCTCCATTCCGAGATATCGATTGGAGGACTTGAACTTGAACTTGTAGGTGCTATACATTTCCGCGGCCTTCCCCACTGGCAGAAGCTGTGGTAATAGACCAACTTGAATGGTGGGACGTTCGCGTCCCAGAGGACATATGGTGGAAGGACCGTCGAAGCCTCATGATGTGGGAGAAGTCTTGACCCTGTATATGCTCAGCCTTGTTTTCTCTTGTCGTCTTACTTGTGTATCTAAAGTACGTTTTATATCAACGTTGACCCGAACCATGGTCTTTGGGTTTTTTTCCGGAAAAAGGAGGTGGATGGGTATTAGTCAACCACGAAACGCTCCGAGTCGATGCTAGAGACTTGAGAGTCGCTCACCGAATCTGGTGTGTGGACTCTGTTGAGGTATCGAGCAAACTCAGGAATCAAGAGATTAGATTAGTCCCCTATGGTACTCCGATGTGGCTTGTACTTGTAATAGCATTTCTATTACAACAGACTCCCATCCGTCAATCGCGACCGGGCGAAAGTGAGAATAGAACCTATTCGCCTCGTACCCATACTAAAGTTGTCGAAAAGCTTAGAGTTCTTCAATGCATCGCTTTAAAAAAATCTTTCGACGCCCTGGAATATATTCCCGTTGGCGATGACGACATGTTAATCGTACCTGGTACAGGGACAGCGCTGTCATAGGCTGTCATTAGGGCGTAAGCTACATAGCATCCACACAGGAACCACACAGCACTGGCATGTCTTTTTAGTGGTATGAATCAAGTATTGATTCGAAATCCTCACCCACCTTCAAACATTGTCAAGCCATGTATAACGGAACATTCATGAAGAGTCGTGCTTCCTCAAGTTCTTCCCTTACCTTGAAGGTGAATAATTACTGGACACCGTTCACAATGTTGACTTGATTGTTTATCACAGGAACTACCTCTTCCTTACAGTTCCCCAAAGATTCCCAATAATGACAACAAGTTACCGTTGATGGAGGAAAATTCACCCCCGGCAAAGTTAACCTGGTCGGCCGACGCTGCGGATATCCTCGTTCTGTTGTGTTCTTTCCTCTTAACCGCAACATCCATCGTCCTTGTTGTCCTCGTATTCAATACACAAGCGACTGCGAACGACTGGAATGACGTCCCTGGCGAGACTTTGTTGATCCTGCAGCGGGTAATATCGTCACTCTCTGTGGCCATCACGTCGGCAGTGATAATGGTGGTTGGAAAGCGATACGTGCTCTTCAAGTTCGCAAGAGGAGGTCTGCGTAGCAGAAGAGTCGCCGTCTATAGCAACCCTTCAATCGGGAACCTCGCCAGCTACTTAATACTACGTGGCGCAGAGTTTCCCTTGCTTGGATTGTCGGCCGTCTGGATGTTGGCATTGGTTACGAGTTTGACCGTGAATGATAGTTGGCAGATGGTGTCCTTTTCAAGCGAGACGGATATTCCGGTGCCTCTTGGTCCGTTCGATCTTGGCGGGCCCGCGTTGGGTGTTTCCGTCGTGCAGGACAGTGCTCAATTTATCGCGCAGTATGGGATCTACATTCTCATTTTCAACATCATCGTGTCACTCGTCATGCTGATCGTTGTGGTGAAACTGCGCCTTGCCAGCCATCTGGGGCCAGATTTCATCAACTCGACACGGCTGCTCTTGGACCCGCTGAAGAAGCCAGGATTATTCAACGCATCCCTGAAGACCACCATGGATGCGCTCGCAGATCCGTTCATGTCCGTTCGGGAGGACGGCGAGTTTTTGCTCGCGGAGCAGGAATCGACAGGGGAGTGGAGGAAGTGAATCGGAATGTTTCCCCCACGAAGACAGATCACGTTCGAACGAATCTTGCAATGATACAATCGTACTACGGAATGTAATGCTACCTTGATGCTACCCTATGTATGTATACCGAATCCGTCCTTGTTTGTGGCTGTGCAAAACTGCGAAACTCACCGCACGTTCAATTACTTTGCATAATGTCCTGCATCCTCCAACCGACGCGTTCTTCCCGCGTCCTACGTGTTTTCCACACAGTACGGTGGAACTCGTCGCAAGCCACCCTGCCGAACACCCGTCCTGCTTCCCAAGGATCAAGCTCAGTCCCGAAATCTCAGAAGCGACCCCATCTAGGCATCAACGTTGACCCAAACCATGGTCTTTGGGCTTTTTTCCGGAAAAAGGAGGTGGATGGCATAGTCAAACACGAAACGCTCGAGGCTAAAGAGTCGCTCACCGAATCTGGTGCGTGTCGTCTTGGCTGAATCCACGTTGTTCGCGGGGCTGATTCGCTCTGGACTGGTAGGACGACCCTGGCATGCTGCTGAACTCAGGCGGAAGAGCTTCAGGGACTTGCATACGCTCTGGTATGTTCTCTTGCGCGAACGCAACCTGCTCGCGACCCAGCGAGAGGAAGCACGGAGAATGGGCATCCAAAATCCCGAGGCGCTCGCTGCTCCGACTATGGACCGAATGGTCGGTCGTTGTTTGACCGCATGTGTGTACTTTTTTTTGCTTACACGCCAGTCGCGCGTTTAGTGTCGCAAGTCGATGGCACGCCTCAAGTTTGTCCTCAACGAGCGGCGGCTGCAATATGAGAAATTATCTCAGGAGGGAGTCATGTCGCAGGAGGAGCTGTTGAAGGTTCCGGAACCTCCAAAACCGGCTCGTCGCATGACGCGGAGGGAAAGAACCGCAGCTCGACGCAAGGTGTGACCTTGCTCGCTTTCATGTGCAATCGCAATAGATATATTTGATACAACTGGTCTGGTACACCAGATGACGGATGGGTGGACTAACTGATCTGTCTACGGGCTTGCTCCCAGTCTACCATGGCCCGCGAGATCTGACAATCCTTGATAGAGGGGTTTTCGTACATCTCTATCTGTCGCCTCCCACGCCTGAGGAGGTGCTCGATTGCAGCGACATTGCGGGAGGACACCGAGGATGCCTGAGTGTGAAATGTGTAGCGAACGTAGAGGGAGAACTTGGGTTGGGCTTGTGGTGGTTTTGTTCGCACCATCCGAAGTGCACTGGGTGGAAGTATGAGGTAGAAAAGCGCCGAGCAAGGACAGTACTCGCCGTCTGTACAGGGCGAGGACTTCCCTCTGCAGTCCAGATTTTCTGGAGGACATGGCGTTCAATATTAGTGCTCTGAGGCTACTCGGCAGAGGGGTCCTGATGACGATCCCCTCGACACCGCCGGCTATTAAGGGACCGAATTTGGACGCCGCCAACTGACTTTGCTATGGTCCGCGGACGAGTTGGAATATCTGCCCGTCCGTGGCAGCGACCCCATGCGACAGCGGCTCGCAACTTTTCTGTGAGCACCAAGGTTCGTTCGGAGGCTGGGACGTCGAATGCAACCGAGTATTGCAAGGGTCTCGTTCGAAAACACGACTATGAGGGATACCTCGTCTCGCAGTTCTACCCTCGGCAACACCAGAGTGCATTTTACGCTTTGAGAGCCTTCTACGTGCGTATGCTCATATAGGACTACCGAAATGCTGAGGTTTGCTGTCCTAGATCGAGCTGTCCATGATAAAAGAAGCTGTTTCGCAAACAGCGCTTGGACAGGCGCGGCTTGTGTTTTGGAGAGACGCCGTGAAAGACATCTTTGCTGTAAGTCATGCTTTGGGTGTATTTTTATTTTATCAATGTTCTCGTAGAACAAGCCTCCGCGGCACCCCATTGCGCTTGGACTCTATGAAGCAACACGGAGCAGTCGCCTGGCGCCATACCACTTTCAGAGGATCATCGAAGCCAGGGTCGGTTTGTGCACCAGCTCCGTTCTTATTTCTCGATAGTGACGCTGTGTAGGAACAAGAGTTGCACGCTCAGTCGCATCTGACTGTGGAATCGATGACCTCGCACGCCGAGTCTACAGCCTCGACCTTCCTGTACCTCCTGCTCTCGCTGCTGAACCTGCCGTCCGCAGCGCTGTCCCACGCCGCGTCTCATCTCGGTGTAGCCCAGTCGATCACTACGCTGCTGCGTGCCTTTCCGTTTCACGCGTCCAAAGGGATGATGGTCATCCCAGCTGAGATTACGGCCAAGCACGGCGTGAACCAGCAAGAGGTGCTGACCAAAGGGACTAGCAAGGGACTGGAAGACGCGGTGTTTGAGCTTGCCACGATCGCCAACGACAACCTGCTGACTGCGCGCAGCTTTTTCCGAGAGGACAAGGTGCCGGAAGAGGCGATGCCGGTATTTGCTGCAGCCGTGAGTCGACCCCGGTGTGATGTTGCGTGTGCTGAATGTGTGCAGATTCCGGTCGCGTCGATACTGGGTCGATTAGAGGCGGTGAATTTTAACGTGTATGATGGTAGATTGCAGGTCCGGGATTGGAAGTTGGCCTGGCAAGTTTGGAGGGGTTACTATAAGAGGAGTTTCTGAGTGTTATGCCGGCATTGGTGATCTGGTTGAAACTGGACTTTATTTGCGGAGCGGGTTCGGTCCGTTGCACGCTCCTCATTCTCGTCTACAGTGAGGCTTTGAGTCTGCGGGGTCCGCCAGAGATGTGCGCGAACTACTCAAAATTGGAAGTCCGATGCTTGTAACTTGGACGCCTGCACGGCTTGACACCAGACCACCACCCTCGCAAACAAAGTGCGCACTCCCTGCCACGTTCATCCTCCCACCATCAACCCAAGTTTTCTCCCCCTTTGTGACGTCCCCGCGCTGCCCCATGGAGCGTCTATGCGGTATGTTTTCCCGACCGTGTGCGTATCTACCATCCCCTCAGAACCGCACCAGACGATATCATCCATCTCATCATCTACGAACTGAACGATCCCACCGCCCTCACTCTCACCTCGAAACGCTTCCTCCGGGTCTCCAGGGATCCCTATGTCCGTGCCCATTACTTCCTCCATCGGTACGGTCACATGGACGCCGTGTTTTGGGCTCTAGGCAGAGGGAGGGTTCTCAATGACAAAGTCATCGACGTGCGTCTTTTGCGTCTTCTCGCTTCGATTTCGTGTCCCACGCTGACTGTATGCGCCCCTCTCAGATCCTGGTATCAAGTGGCGCCTATGTATCTCGCTACATCATACAGGTCGCCATTCATCACTACTTCCGTTCTGCAAGTCACTTCATCAAGACACCATGGGTCAGGTCGATACCTCTTCCTGTGTTTACGCATTTTATGAAAATCACCTCTGCCTTGTTTGACGAACTACCGCTCGGAAAGAACGAAGACGACGGTTACATTTTCCATTCTTTTCTCAAGGAGAGCAGGCTACCCCAGGACTTGAAGAGTACAAAGTGGGAAGACGTCCGCGAGATTTTGGACAAGTACAAGGTGCGTTCTCCTTTTTGTGGAATCATTTGGTTTCTGACTTGGTCTAGTTCATCCCATTCAGTATGAAGGTGCGGTTCCATTCCTTGTGTTTCTGTTCTCTCATGTAATGATTGCAAAGGATCCTTTGATGGCTCAACTGCCGATTGCACTTGCCATCGAACCGAGGCTACTACCATATGCGGAGGCCAACGGATTCCGGATGGATCCAAAGGTATCTGAGAACTTTCCGCGCTTCGCCCAGTTTCTCACTGAACAAATCAGTACCGTGACTTCGTCTTTCGTAAGATGTTCGAAAAGCAAGCGTTAAATGGCGGAGATCGAACTGACGATATCGTCCGCAATGTTCGGGAGCTTAAACGACTAGATCCAAGGTGGCTCCCTGTTCGCTCCGGACGGAACATGATATTCATGCTTGAGTTGGACAGGATGTTTTTGAGTCGTACGGTGGCGGCAGAAATATGTATGGAGGCCAAGAGCAATGAGTCAGCATATCGAGCCCTCAAGGCCCTTGATCATTCAGGGGAGCTGTTGTTCAAGCTCGGGTAAGTCGCTTTGATCGATTTCCCGTCGTCCACTCTCTTATCGTTGTCAGTCCCGTTGTTACCGAGTTGATGAAGGTGAGGTTATGACGCGAGATTTTGGAGGCGCATATTCATGGCTTCCCTTCTAGCTTTTCGTGAAATCGCGTTCAATCACATCCACGTACACCACTAATGTCCTGCGTCAACTCTACACCGATTTCCCCAGTACTGACCCAATGGTCCGAGTTGTTATGCTATTAACCGTATGTCTGTCTGACGGCACGTGGGGGCTCTCTGTTGTGCCTGAAGCCATCGTATCCTTCCGCGCAAAATTGGAAGCAATCGGTCTGTTACCGTTGACGAAGGAGGATTTGTTTAATATCATGATCAACCCATTCGTGGAGAAACATACTCTTCTACTCGAGTATGCAAAAGACGAGATTGGAATGTGTGTGAAAGACATTAAGGACCTCGTGCAAGACGTTGCGATCAAATGCTTGGAGATCGGGAGCAAGGTAAGAACATCCTTTTGGACATTCCATCAACTCACTCTTCCTAGGGCAAGACTCTGCGCAAGCTTGCAGAACAACATTCTCTTCATGCAGCTCTTGCAGATGCTGCTGGGAGGCGGTATTCGCTATCACTGGACGATCTTCCTCCAGTCGAGAACGAAAAAGCATGTGCTGCTTATGAAGCAGCGCTGTGTCGAGACTTTAGTAATTTGAAGATGATCCGAGCCAGTTCAAGCGGGTCCTCGAATCAGGCTGGTCCTCTCGCCGGTGAATCAGCAGAAGCCATTGATGCCGGAATGGAAGGTCAGGACGACGACCCTCCTGAAGTTGTCATTGAGGAAACAGAGGAAACGCCTGCCATGGGTGATGGACCTGATTTGGTTCGCAGTCACCTATTATATGATATTCTCGTGTTGAATCGTCCGTAGGGCACCATAGGACAGGATACGTTGTCTGCTATGATCCGTCAAGACGAGATGGCCCCCACTCGATCTCGTAGACGGTCATACTACTACAGCATTTATGGTGCTGATGTGAACGGAAAATTGGACTTCCCCATCGGTGAGTGCCCCCTGGGCATCTCATCAGGCGGACAGTATTGATGTATCAGCAGAGTCTCTACCAGTTGGTAGGTGGGCCAAGGAGCATTACGACCCACATAGTCCTATGATGGCGGTATTCATGACCCATGCTGTAATTAACAATAATACTACGGTGCGTTCAGTATCGATCCCTACGAGTTGCGCTCTAATAGTCTACTTCTAGCTTCTTCATCTCTATCTTTCGCCAGCTGGTGTAGGTTATACAACCACGTCGACTCATGTTCCTATCACTCTCAAACACTTCAAATTGCTCGCCCATCTAGGTCGAGCACCCGTGAGTACCTCCGTTCGTAACGTTTTGATTTTGGCATTGAGCGCTATCGATAGAATTGGTGTCTCTATCATGAAATCGAGTTTGGAGCCGAGTTCTTTTTCAGCGAAGAGGACTATCTCTCGAAACAAGCTCCTCCTTCAGATACCAAACGCTCTTGCAAATCCCGTGTAAAAATGAATGATATCAAGAAGGAAACCAGTCCCCCGACCTTGTCCCGCTCGACATACCACGCGGGCCCGTCAACCCCATCGCAGGCAAGCCCTTCCCCCCGAACATCTCGAAGACGACCCAGAAGGTCCGCGGCTGCGACGGTGACATCCTATATCGTCCCGGATTCTGACGATGAAACTATCGTAGAGGACGATGCGGAGAACGCGATGATGACTCTCTTGAGCATGCAGGCGAAGAAGCGGAAGGTAGAGTCGAACCTTCAACGGTGGATCAAACACTTGTCCGCCCTTCTTGTGGATGAACAACGGAAGGTAACCTGTTCACTCTTGAGATTCTAGTCGGTGCCCTGACCGAGGTTATGTAGTACAAAGAGAGACGGAGACGACAGGATAGGAGCACGGATAGTAAACGGCGAATCATGAAGGTGAGGGACGTTCTCACTGGTATGCGTTGAGGATCTGAATCGACCATTTCCTGAAGACGGAGTTCCACAAGTCACTCATCGTCCACCTCCGTACCTTGCGTAAAGTCGACCTTGACAAGCGCAAGCAACTGTACGGTTCTGACGTTGCGGAGGAAGATTACAGTGACGATGACGACGACGACGAGTATCAAAACGTGCGCCTCTCAAAGCGGCGTCGCATAACCGCCTGAGACCAACGGACACGTGAAGTAGAAGCATGTTCATACATACGCAACTATAACTGTACTCTTTCATTGCCATAATTTCCTTTGCTAGATTCATCCTAATAAATGTTATCGTTGTGCAGATCATAGATGTATTGTCTACATACAATGAAGTACATAAGATTAGGTGCGCGCTAGCGATGGCTGCTAGGTACATAGTCAGGAACGACCTCAGCTACAATGCTTGGCGTTGGGCATCGCCGCATCGGATCCGTGTCTTCAACTCGCTATCGCCAAGTACTCATGCTTGCTTCTACAAGGTTCTGAGAAGAGTCTCCATATTCCTCAGACGTCGCTGACACGCTGACACTCCGCGGCAATTCTCCCAGGTGCGTCGTTTGTAACGTATTGCAGCCGATCAGTGTTAATAATTGACAATGTTGACTAGGAGTTTTTTTCTCATAGTATCCCTTCCTCTCTACTCGCTCAGCATGAATGGGAGCGACTCTGCCCAATCTTTATTAGGGAAGAAGTTCACTGCAGCCAAGTCAGGCTGGTTTGCCGATGCTGCAGACCTCTTCGTCCTATTATGTTCTTTTCTCCTAACCACGGCATCCATCGTCCTTGTCACCCTCATATTCTATGTGCAAGCAACTTTCGAATGGGGCCCCGTGCCCGGCGGTACTTTGTCGATCCTTCAACGGGCGATCTCAACCCTTTCGGTCACCATCACGTCGGCCGTGATAATGGTGGCCGGAAAGCGCTACGTACTCTTCAAACTCGCGAGAGGCGGTATCCGCAGCCGAAGAGTCGCCGTTTACAGTTACCCGTCCATCGGTAACCTTGCCTATTACTTGGCGTCGCATGGATTCGAGCTGCCTTTGCTCGCTTTTTCGGCTGTCTGGGCGCTGGGATTGGCGACAGGGTTGACCATAAACGACGCGTGGGCGATGGTGCCAGATGTACAGTGGATGCCGGTGGAAGTTCCTTTTGGTCCGTTCGACGCCCCGATGACCCCAGGATCACTCCTCGTCCCGGCATCTGGACTGTTAAGCTACGTCATGGCGTCGGTGTGTTCGGGGGTGGCTGGTATCGTCGGGCTCATCAAGATCATGGGTGGCACGCAGTTGGATTCAGGAGGTCCAATGGGGGTCCTCTTTTACCCCTCTCCCTGGCTACATACCCAACAGTGATTTTTCCTTATCCACACCGCTGAATGGTTTCAACGTGTCCATGGAGCCAGTTTCCTCCCACCCACCCACTGCCCAGAACCTCACCTGCGTTAGTAGCACAGGGTTTGGTTTCAGTACTGGCCAACTATGGTATGAAGGGGGTGACAACCAGACGTTGTCAATCATCGCTACCCTCCTAAATTCGCAATCCTTGTATCGCTTCAACGCGTCTGCGATCGTTCTCGGTGGTACATTGCGATCCACAAGCAACGCCACGGAATTCGCGCCAAACGAGGAGACATGGCCAAACGTGATGTCAAACGACCACCGGGCCCAAGATATCGCCAGCTTGGTCTGCAACACCACGTATCCCGCAGCGGGCAGGTGCACCGGTGGATCCTCTCTCCTCGACTTTGCGTACACGCTCAACGCCGAGTATTACGCTTTCAGCGACTTTGACACCGATTCGCCAACGACAGCAGGGATCTACTGGAGTACAGCGTTGGGTATGGCGATGGGCGCCTACAGTTTTGCGATGTTGGCGGCCGTTGACAGCGTCATGCCAAACGTGTCCGTCACGCGCAACGATGTCTTGCTGTTTACACCGCACTACGGTGTCTACGTGCTCATCGCCAACGTCGCGGTGTCGGCTGTCATGCTGGTCGTCGTGGTGAGATTGCGCAAGGTTGTTCAACGCGTCTTTGGACACGACCGTAAATGCACTTGCGAACCCGTACATGCTGGTGAGCGAGGACAGTGAATTCTTGCTCGCGGGGCAAGCATGGTCGGAGAAGACGAGGCGAAGAACTGGCCGGTGACGCCGGGGGTGTTGTTTAGAGATGACCATGTATACCGTGCCCATTCACTCCGAGTCTTGTACCAAGAACGTAGCTATCAATTGTGGTTTTTACCCAGTTAGCCTCACCAATGGATTCCGATCGTGCATTTCCAAACGCCGCGAGTGAATTCTGCGCGCCGATTTAATATACCGCCGACAGTGATTCGTGGGAATAATATTCCTCTTTGAAACAGTACCCGAACAAGTGAAATCGCCGCAAGACCACAGTCAACTAGCAGGGTCATGGAAGGTTTATTCTTTAACGTGCGTCTCAACCTGATCTTGAAGTTCCAGTGCGCTGGAAATTTCTCATATAGGCCAATAACGGTTTTCTGGAGGGAATTGTACGCGGTTACAAGGCTGGCATTCTCAACCAAGGCCACTATGCGAGCTTGACGCAATGCGAGAATCTTGAAGGTATCGCGCCAGAGATGCCGCCATATTGGCTTCAAAAGTACTCATTCTACCTGTAGATCTGAGGACTCAGCTTTCCGCAACCGATTACGGGAATTTCCTCGCGAACGAGCCTTCGCCGCTCTCGACAGCTACGATTTCCGACAGAGCAACGCAAATCCTCGTCGACCAGTTCAATTTCATCCGTGGCAATGCTGTGGAACCATTGCGTAAATTCCTCGATTATATCACGTTGGTCGTCCTTTGCGATTTCCTGAACGGAACTAATCCCATGATTACTCAGGTACGGCTACATGATCGACAATGTCGTTCTGTTGATCACTGGAACTTTGCATGAGAGGGATACACATGAGCTTTTAGAGCGCTGTCATCCCCTTGGCATCTTTGATACCATGCCAGCTCTGTGTGTTGCCACCAACGTCGAGGAGCTTTACCATAGTGTCCTTGTGGAGACCCCCCTGGGTGAGTGCAAGATCACGGAACGTAAACCATTTCTTTACGCATACGGCATTGCAGCTCCCTACTTCCGCGATTGTCTTTCCGCTGCTGACCTCGACGACCTTAACATCGAAATTATTCGTAACACCGTCTATAAGGCGTATCTCGAGGATTTCTACAACTTCGTCGGCACGCTGGGTTCACCAACATCTGAAGTAATGCAAACCACCCTTGCTTTCGAGGCAGACCGGAGAACAATCAACATCACAATCAACTCCTTTGACACTGAGCTGACCAAAGAGCAACGTGCCAAGCTCTTCCCTGCAATCGGTAGATTGTTCCCTGAAGGAAACAATGCCCTTGCCAAAGCAGACGACCTCGAGCAAGTCCGACAAGTCTGCGACAATATCTCCGAGTACCGCTCCTTCTTCGACAACTCTTCATTGGCACAGACTAGTCATGATGTCGGTGACCTCGGTGTCGCAGCACAACTAGAAGACCGGTTCTTCCGGATGGAAGTACACCTGAATAAACAGGCTTTCATGCAACAGTTTCAGTATGGCGTGTTCTATAGCTATGTGAAGCTAAAGGAACAAGAAATTCGCAACGTTACATGGATAGCAGAATGTATCGCTCAGGATGCGAGGGACAGGATACAGGACTTTATACCAATCTTCTGATCATGTCACTCGTGTGTCTATTTCTTGCATAATACTCATCCCTGCGTTTTCTCGAGAACGCACAATTGCGTCAGTATACAATAAGCGTGTGCCCGAGTTACATCCTTACAATTTGACGAAGCAAGTTCGCGAGATGTAGAGCGCTAGAGACAAACCGACTTCGGTATCATGACACCTCTTGCAGAGCCGCAGCCACCACTTCCGCCGCTGAATCTCCATGGACGACTTTCTCATGGATCGCATTCGCTGGCTCCGCGTTTCCCTCAACGTGGGTACGAGTACTCGAGGTCCGTTCAGACGGTATCTTAGGGGGCGTACTGCATTCGCTGGGTCCAGCGGAATGGGCACCTTCCTTCGCCGTAGTCCTTTTCGCGAGCCTCTCTTCCATCCAAGGACCGGCGCTGCTCAAGTCACAGCCACCTGCGCTCGAGCATGTACAATTTCCACCAAGACAAGTGGGAAGATTGTCAGCATCCACAATTTGCAAGAGAACCTCTTTGTAATCCTTCCCGAAAATGTCGACTTTCTCTACGGTTTCCTTGGAAAGCCAAGGTTTGATGATGGACCAGATGAATGTGAACGAAGTCGGGGCGTTTATGATGACAAGTTGACCCATCCTACACGACGAGCGAATGATAAAGTAGAAGGAAGGGTCTTGGTAATGGACATACGTTTCTGGGTAATAGTCTTGCGATATTTGGAACGATATTTGAACAAGGGATTTCACTTGCCAAAATTGCGAGAGTCTGTGTGTCGTGTCATCACGGGGCACGTTTGTGACAGTACACAACTTACCCAAAGCCCTCGAGATCAACGATGACGACAGATTGCTCGATGCGACGACCTGCTGCACGGGAAGCAGCTGGCAAGACTTCGCGTGTGAGGGAATCCGCATTCACTATAATAAATTCCACGAGTTTTTCTGGCGTAACGTGCTTATAGAGCTCTGGAAGGTTTAAACCACCGAAGAACTGTATGTTCACGGGCCGTCCTTTCTGCTCTACGTAAGGAACTGCTCTGCGCATATCGATTGGACGTTCCGCTGACCTTGTCTGTCTGACATAATAAGGAAATAAGTCCAAGACATTTGTAGTGAAACGATGAACACACCTTGTGGAAGTACATCGACCACGATTTGAATATTTGTTCACGACCGGGATACTTGAATAATAGGCTGTCAAATGTAACAAGGATCTCGCTACACTTGTCACTCACATTAAATGGGTCCATCCTGTTGTTCAGTTCATCTATGCCGATTCCCGACACAGTTTGCCTCCAATGTTGGCAGTTCTTCACCATCTTCTTTGATTCATTGAGATTGAACTTCCGTGCTCGCAGGAAACGGCTGGAATACATCGGATGGTCGTGCTTAGCTTGCCTCGCGCTGGGGACGATTATATACTTACAGTAATGTTGGATCATCTGTACCGATTGAATCTCCTTCGTGCAAGATGCCTTCAGCGAACAATTGCTCACGGAAGGTCTTGAGGGTGTCGGTTTGTTGAGGGGACAGTGGTGTTATGGTAGACTCCGGGTCAGAAACCGACATGATGAAGTTTAGAAAGGTCAAGAGCGACGGTCAACGTCTGTCAACCATGGGATTCCCCTAGATAAGCTGCGACAGATCAGTAACAAGCTCAACCAATGCTCGCACGCCGCCTGGCCAGGCTGTGTAGCGGAGCGCTAGGTCACGACGTTGATCGCTGATCGGGTCAAGCTCAACTGTCGAAGCTGATACTTGACGATGAAACCTTGGAGACGACCAGTCGATCGACAAGCCGCTGCTACTCACCCATGTACATATCCCTCAATTCTTTCTTGTGGAGAATCCCCTCCTGTTCGTGTGACTTTCTATCTCTTTCGGGAGCGAACGGTTACACCCTGGGATCATGATACTAGAGTACATACTGTGAAGCACTGGCAGTGCCCACACGTTTAATGCGCGGACCAACCGAGGCTGTTCCACTGAAGGGAGAAAGGAAAGCATGGGTACATTGAATTCACAAAGTAAGTGAGCGCAAGCTTCCTGAGCCACCGTGTAAGCACCTAGGTCCCGTAACTAGTACATACACCGTCCGTGATACTGAATGGTAGCCATTTAGTATTCTACCTTTTGGTGTAACGACTGTGCGTGCGGCGGTCCAGTCGCTAACACACCGCCATTGATGGATTCTGCAAGATATTAACCCATTATCTTTCACATTCAGGAAACCAGACTTGTCGAATATGAAGGTGTCCCGACTCTAAGGTCACGGTGTTCCCGTTTTGAAACTGGGGTTTGTTGTAAGTCGTAATGTCGATGTGGCAGAATTCACTCAAAAAGGTCGTTGGTCGTACTGTCTGGATATCACTTGTCTCCCCTCAGCAAGATATAAGTCATTCCTACCCGACCGTGGATCAGCCTTGCATTCTTCCTGCCACATCCGCTGTGGTTGATGTTGCTTGAAGCACAAGCAATCCGTTGGTTTCTGGGGAGGGAGGGGAGCAATGTCCTGATCACCAGATGCAAAACATTACCATTCCAACAGCATCTTCAAGCTTCCTAGCTTCAATTTCGGTCGTTACGGTGCGGTCCGCTTCGATCCTGGTGTGATTGGACAATGGTCATTACTCATCATGCAGTGCTTTGGCCAAGAACGAAAAAGGGGTTCCAACGTTGTGATACTTGCGACAGACCATCATGTACATCGCTGGACTCCATTATACGATCCCCTCGCCTCAAAGGGTCGAAGGGTTAGCGGTTCTTGCCACTGCGGATTTCCTCAGATATCTTCTGTGGAAGTTGAGAGTGCCAGAGGTCACCACAGAAGGGGAAGGCGGCCTCCCTATCCCAGAATCTGCACGCCCTTCATTCTTGGACAAGCTCGTGTTCCCAATCCAAGGGCTTGCCGCGCTGCTCCCACCTGCAGTCTACTGTACCACAGTGGTGTTCAACAATTTCCAGCAGCCTGCCTGGATGTCAAAGTTCGCCTTGCCGGAGGACATTGTTCGACCGGAGTGGAAAACTCCACTCAGACTTGCGGCCTGCGCTGCCGGCTTTTCCCTGAAATTCGCTCTTGACCGAATACTCAGTCACTCTGACGAACGTTGGCGAATGATAGGGGTAAGCTCTTCCGTTTTCTCTCAACGATGCCAATTGAGGTTTTTTCTGGTTTTTAGCGTCGCGGGAAACCCAAGATAGCCCAGACTGGCCCGTATGCCGTTGTCCGCCATCCTGCATATAGGTTAGTGATCTGTGTTGAACGCGCGGCAAGGGTTGACCCGCGTTGATTGTCACAAGTATAATGCTTCTCCAACAAGTGTTCTACTCGGTTATGTATTGGTCCTATGTCCCTCTTGCCTCCCTTGGTGTCCTTGCAGGTGTGTTCGCAATAAAGATGCCCATCGAGGTATGATTTGTGATTTGGATGAATTTGACCGAAGGGACTCATGAGATCTGTAGGAGAAGGCAGCCCAGGGAGATGACGTCACTGGAAATGACTACACTGAATATATGAAAAGGACACCAGCTAGGGTCATCCCGCACATTTGGTAGGTATGGCCATGGGGAGGTAGCTTCTTTCTTGTTCGCTCTTTTCAAGTTTGCCTCGCGGAGATGGGGCGGACTATTTCTTTGCTTCACCCGTTGTTGGTTACGGTGCTAGTGTACGTTCCTGCTACGCGTCAAATTTCAACGATTTCTGTGATATCAATACTAGGTTTTTGACTTGCTCCAGCTCCATCCCAACGAGTGTACGTTCGCCACCGACCGAAGACCTGACATCGTCCATGACTGCTTTCACGCCTTTCCAGCCGAGACCAGTCCATTCTGCGACGAGCTTTCCATTGAAGTTACTCCTCAGCCATGTCCTTGCGCGTCTTTCTTCGGCCATTGCATCCCATTCCGCCTTCTTACCAAATATCACGAGCGCCTCCTCGGCTGTGTCTTGGTGTGGTCCTGACGTGGACATGGTTGGGGCTTTGTCCTGAGCCCATACAAGGAAGTCGAAGTACATGCTGCGATCTTGGACAGACTTGTTAAACGTGCGCATCGAGGGGACGTGGAGCCGACGAGGGTCAAAAAATCGTGAGGTCACAGCGAACTTGAACGTTTCTTCGACGGTCTCAAACCCCTTCATCCATCTATCCATAGATAGTCCCATGAAGTCGAGGATTAGTCGAGGGGAATTTGTGAGATGCACCGGAGGATCTGGATGGGGACTTGCGACCTGATCATTCAATTGAGAATTCTGGAGCGTAATATGCGACTGCAATAATCACCTTTAACCCATGGTGATTGACCGACAAACCATGACCCTTTGCGATGGCACCGATTATGATACCAAGATCACCGTAGCCATGAAAGACAGTCACCCTTTCCGCTGCTCCCTCGTCTTCACACACTTTGACATCAACTTGACAACATATGCGGTCCGAAGGCACAGGTTGCGCAGAATGCATCAACCAATCCTCTCGACTAATGTCGATCGCATAGTTGGATGTCCTGTTTCCGTCGAGCTCGATGCTCTTTATCGCGCCAAGGACGCGGCCCACCTGTTCTGGAGTGATCCCCTCGCGACTCAGGGGACAGGCTACAACGAAGTCGATATCTCCGTGATCTATCTTTTCTGGCTTTTCCGGAGGGACCTCGACGACGGCGAAGAGAGTCAAGAGTAGAGCTGTAAGGCGGGCTTTCAGAGTCGTGTAGAGCGATGTAGGAAGCCTGGGCAATGAGCCTGGAGGTAAGTCTTGCAGAAAGGCTCTACCCCCCATGAGGATTCGTAGTGTTACACCTGAACCCTCGAGCCATCACACTTCTATAGCGGTCCGGCGGGACGATCATTCTCGAGCACGAGAATGGTATGTAGACAAAGTGGGTAGTGACCCGGCTAAACTCCGCTCGCAAGGACTCTCGTCAACCATGTCCAAGTTTGCACCCCACCGCAAGTCCTACAACAACCCTCGCCCGGCATCCACGACCGTTTGCCAGAAATGTCTGAGAACTGGTGAAGTCGTGCCTCTTGTGGATTCAAATGCGAAACTAACTGAGAGGTGCAACATCGTCGTCGCAGGCCACTTCATCTACGAATGTAAATCAGAACGCCCATATGTTTCGCGTCCTTCTCGATCGGAAATGCTCGAGAATCCAAAGGTGCTGGCCAAGCTCAAGGCCGATGGCAAGCCCTCAGTGGAGGTGCCAGAGGAATTCAAAAAGAAGTGTGTCTCCGAGTTTCTGCCATTGTGGAGCGTCTCTCACTGTCATCCAGAAGCGGTACAGCAAACTTGATTTTAGAAGCCAAGGAAAAGGAGAGGGAGAAACAGAAAGCTTCTGGTTCGGACAGCCATCCAAGGAAGAAGGCTCGGAGGCAAGCACCGTCCTCTCTCAAATCCTCGCCTCTTGACCAACAACACGTTCTCGTAGATCAAGTCGTTCGGCCGACTCTGAATCATCATCTTCGGGTTCAGAGTCAGAGTCCGCATCATCTGCATCGGACTCCAACTCAAGTTCAAGCTCGGGTTCAGAATCTTCACGTTCGCGAGAACGTAACGGAAAGCGACGTGTTGCCCGGAGAAATGACAGCCGGAGTCGATCCACTTCCCCATCCCGTGCCTCAGATAGTTCCACTGGACGAGATTGATTCAGATTTATGTATCATCATTCATATGGTGTATGTACGATATCAGGTTGCGTCAATTCAGTCGCAACCACTGAGAGCGGAAACACGAGTGTTCATAAGGAGTGCCACAATGAGCCTGATAATGCACGACTTTAGTTGAGGTTTGGATCGTTCACAGATTACTCACCCATACAGACCGAGCACCTCTGCGAAGATCAGAATGAGGACCATGGATACGAATATTCGTTGTTCATGGACGTAGGCACGAACGCACTGTTCTGGGGTCAGTAACTTGGAAGAGAATAAGTCAGCGCCACGCACTGAATCACCGACAAGACCGATAGCATAACCTGCAGCAATGCCAGTAAAGCCGCACGAGATGCCTGCCCCAAGATGAATGAATCCAGCGGCGAGAGGATAATCTTTTGCAGGGTGTACTGCAGAGAATCCAGAGTGAGAATATCGTTTACCATGGAAGACTTGACGAGGACGAACGTGAGCCTGCGATGAGCACCGACACCACCAATCCGTAGACTGCTATGATACCAGACATGACGACTGGTACCAGAGACTAGCATAACAGGATCATTCTCAGGAGGGTGCTCAGGTGTGATCGTTCGGGGCTTGCCTTCATAATCAACTCTGGCTTGAATGTACCCAGACCAGCGATACCTATACCGGATTTAGCGGTCCCAAAGGCAGCACCGATAGCTACATGGCAGAATCAGCACAGTTTGAAGAGGTGTATGGCCTGAACGTACTGCTGAATATCATCTGCGACGTCAATGCAAGACAGTGAGCGGAATAATACGAGAACTGCATTTTTGCGACAACTAACCGCGGAAGCTACTCCAGCGAACCCGAAGAAAGGAGCGTATGGTGGACATAGCTCAGATGACATTGTTGTTGGTAAATATACGGCGAAAGTATTGTCGGAGCGAAATTCGAATCCAGTGTACCAGTCGAACGCAGTGCTGATGCACGATCACGTGCAGACATACACATCGTTACACATACTACTTAGTACTAGTACCCCTGTCAACCATAAACACGGTGTGCGTTTACAAGAGGTAGGGGGAGAAGTCACGACCACAGCTCTACAAAACTTCAGGACGGCAAACAGTGCCCACAAAGAATCGCGTGCCGGTGGTAAACTAGAGGGCATATCTGAACAAGGGACTGTCATCTCCATGTTCTCTGAATTCATCTTTCTGATCATCAGTGATTCCACGTTCGCTGCACAACTTCTCCTTCTGCTTGTTGATTCTGTTGTAATCCCACATTGTAAATGAAGTCAGCAGTATCCTAACGTCCTGTCAGCGAACACGACGATCAGGGAGCACCGAGAGGAGACGCACGAGGAACCCAACAAACCCATACATATTCCAAGGCCGACATGGAACCGTGGCGGATCGAAAAACATAAAAGACGCGCATATCCTGCGACGGTTTTACCAGATCATGAAATATGCCGGACGGGGGTGTCACTCACCCTCCTACATTCCCAAACCCATTGACCATTGCAATAGCAACACCACGTTTGATGTCCCCTCCAGCGTTTGAGCTGACCCATGCGAGGACGATAGGTATGGATGAAAAGACACCCATTGTAGCGAGCACCAGGCCGACAAGCGCAACACCAGGCCGCACTTGCGTGCATAGTACAATGCATCCCACCAAGCCGACAAATGCACCACCAACCACGTACGGTCCGCGAAGTCGATGCCTGTCAGAATAAATCCCGACAAGAATGACGCAAACACAACCTGCAACAAAAGGAGGGACGGAGAGGAGCTCGGCATTAGCAGCAGAGAAACCCAGCTCATTGATGATGGTTGCCGTGAAAAGTGCGATTGCATAACCGGGAACAATAAAGCTAGCCCATGGACATGTCAGAAAGACCGCTCGGGTGTACAGAGTCCTCTTATGTACATACCCAATGTATATACCAAATTGAAGGTAGATTTTATAATCCTTGAGCGCCTGCAGAACGAACTGGAAGCTATAATGTGTAGCAAGACCTTGCGAGTCAGTCTGCATCAATTCAATGATATAGCATCTTTCAGTCTCTGTCAAAAATGACGCTGTCTCTGGGTACTGAACGGAAGTCAGTAGTGATGAAAGACTGCCAGTGGACGTATGGATGCACAAACATCATACAAAAAGAAGGGAGCTGCGAGTGCTGTGAGCACTGTAACTGTGGAAACGCAAGTCAAATCATTGCTATCTAGTGATAACTAGAGACTTACCAATACCCTCCAGGCAGAACTAGTAAGCTTGAATGAGTCCACCACATCGCGGTACTACTTGGAAAAAGACTCACGATCCATTGCCAACCATGGAGGCCGCCGATCCTACCAGGAGAAAGTAAGCTTGGGAGATGAAATAAAGTATTTCTGAAAATGCTGCCTACCCTTCCATTTTTTCAATGGAATAGCTATTGGTGCGTGAGTGGTATGCTGAAGTGGATCAAGAAAGTGGTCTCACGCCAGAATACCACCAAAAGCGCCTGCCACAGTTGTAGCAGACATGAATAACGCGATACGCTTCGCCAGCTCAGCACGCGGATACCACAACGAGATGTAGTATGTCACGCCCGGGAACAACCCAGCTTCTGCAACGCCGAGGAAAAATCTGGCACTGTGCACGACCGAAACCGGCGTCAGTGATTATGGTCCATTATTTTTCAGACCCTTACACAAGGAGTTGAGGATACGTCTTCACGAGACACATCAAAGTCATGACCAGACCCCAAACAACCATGATTGCAGGGACTATATCAGGCAACCTGGATCAGTATTCGAAGCTGTGTTGAAAAGCTGATTACTGTACTCCATCGAGACGGTCGAAAGAGCTTTAAGATGATATTTCTGTACATAGTGTTTGATTCACATATCAGATGTATGTTGCTTCCACTCACGATGGGGCTTGTCCAAGACAGTACATAACCTAAGCAAATGTTAGTCACACCTGACCATATGTTAGACATGCGAATAAAATAAAGATCCGCACAAAGAAGATTGCAGCAGCAGTGTTATATCTAAGCCCAACAAGGTCTAGGTCAGTTGCCATGCCTGCAATTCTGGCGTTGCCTAAATGCTGGCGTAAGCAGTATGGACACGTTCAAGTAGAATAGTACTCGCCGATATTAGTGCGGTCCCTGAAGGCGTGGCAATCGTCGGTTAAAACAGTCGGAAAGCAATTTAATCATAACTCACAAGAAAGAGAGGAGGTACAGCAACGTGACGAGGGGCAGGAGATGCCAATCTAGTTTCCTTAGTACCCTAGCATGCACTTCGGTGTCAAAAACCATAGTATCCCCAGCACCACAGAGAACCTCGATGGGAACCTTCTTGTTGTCGATGGCACCTGTGTCGATACCAACTTTGAGATCGCCAGAGGGTGATTGGGGCATACGAGTAGGTCGAAGCGCGGACGGGGTGGGGCTCTAAGGCCTTGGCTCGGTGTCTTGTACTATTTCACGTTGCATGGTTTCCTGAATGGGTTTGAACCACGTTCCCAAGACCAACGCTCATTCATTGGACCGAGCAAGTTCAACGGCGGTTTACGTGTCAAAGTCCTTTCAAAGGCCATGATGGAAAGCCAATATTGCTTTCCATGGAGTCAATCTGTTAAATCGGACCCGCGCCGCGGGTGTGCCTTACTTGAGTTGATGTAGTTATAGCGAGATTGAACACGTACCCCGTCACTGACTCCGTAGCTCGGACGATTGTATTTTGCGGATTGTCTCGCTGTGGAGGAATGGGTCAGTTGACCTGCCAATCTTGTTCGACTTTCCACTGAAATTGACAAATAGCTCACAAAAGTCATCACCCAAATGACAACTGCGCTCCTTGGGACTGGTTCGAACCGGAGACGCTGTTGTAGAGACGTGGATTACTCACACGAAGCAAGAACACGCCTTTCGGGCAATCTAATTCTGTCAGACCCGATAAGGGTAGGCTGCTCGTGTTTCTCAAAGATCCTCACTATCGAAATTAATCAAATAGTACCGGTACCGGGGTATAGGAGCCGCTATCTGAAAGTTAGCTAGTCTGGGAAGGATGGGTCATTAAATTTGCCATATGTTTGTACTATGGCTTGTAGGAATCCTGCGAGACACGTTTGAAACTGTAGACGTGTGTGGACAATCTCACTGAGTGCAATCGATGTTACCCGCCGGGGCAGCCCTGTGGCATGAAAGACAACGAATTCATCACGGCATTTTGGCCTAAAATGCGGTCAGGTAGTTTTTTGCGTGAGGCTGACGGCTCATCCTAAGTACCTTGAATATCACAAATCATTGCCTCGGTGCCCTCGGTAAATATGACTCCTGTGAAGTAATACACCGTGACCTCTCCTGCCCAGCCATTCATCTTGGAAGTGCGCTGCAGGCGTTCCTGGCTGTATCAGTGGGTGAGAATTCAACTAAAACAGGGGTCACCCATAAATGAACGAGCGGAGGACGGTGATAGGCCTGGATCGCTCCCGTATTCAGGAATTGGGTCTTCTGTGAGATCCCCGAGTTGTTTTGCTGTCAGTTTCAGTAGAAAGTCGAGACATAACGTCAAAAGTAAGATATAGACCACCGAACCCAAATCCTCGTTAGTGTGAGAATCCGCAAAACACAATACTCAGAGTGGTGTTAACGTGGTTCGTATTGCGATCAACAACCACATTAACTCAACTGAGACACACACATACCGCGACACATGGAGTCCAAAGACCGACATGGTGAGATGCAATATTGTAGTGCCAATTTTGGATGAACCGGCTGCTCCTGGTGACTCTGAAGTGACCTGGCGCGTCAAATAGATGGAACCACGCTCAAATTCATGTCATCGAGACTCCTTAGGTGATGCATTATGTCCCGACTGAGTAATGGCACTCAAAGGCTGCGAAAAAACGTTCATGTCACTAAGCTCAGCATGTGATCATGCATGCCAAAGGCCCGCTACCCTAAGCTGATAGGATGTCTCAGGATCAGTGCACATACCCTGCGGCTGACTCTGAATGTGAAACGCACAGCAGAGTATGGAGGGCGCCGGTGGGAGATTGTCGGTGATGGGCATCATGGCTTTGGCGCAACAGACTCTTTTCTTGCCAGTGCAACGGGGGTAAAGAAGAATGTATTCTGGGAAATAATCTACTTCTTCTTGATCGCCCTTAGACGTATCGTCTCATCGCCGATAAAAACACCCTTTTAGGCCATGTAAGTGGGGAATGGAAAGTTGCGGGGTTGAACCTACTTTGCCCTTGTATGGCTCTGGTGGACGCAATCTTCGAATTTTGGCAGCAAAGTGACCCAAAGCGACATTGTTCGTGCTGCTAAGCACAATCTTGGTGGCTGAAGGGACCTCAGCGGAGAGGTGAGCAGGGATGGGCACGAAGATGTTGTGGGAGTGTCCGAGTTTGAGGTTAAGCCTCTTTCCGTTTCCACCTGCGACGGTCCCTCGTGGGTCGTCCTCCAATGCAGCCCTGTATCCGACACCGACGAGGTACAACGGCTTAGAGAAACCGCTAGTCATCCCGGTGATAGCGTTATTTATGAGCGATCGCGTCGTGCCCCACATGGCACGCTGGTGCTTTACAGCACCATCCTCGACGGTAAGAGACAAGACGTCCGGTTGGGGGGAGGAGAGTTGCATGTATGGCTCGAGAGGGACGGTTGTTTCGCCAAGAGGTCCCCTGACGGCGAGGGATGTCGAGGATGGTGTGAGGGTGACATTGGGTGGTATTGGAATGGGCTGCTTCCCAATGTTGGATATGAACCCAGAGACCCGCACTGACGTGCTGAAAGGTCGAAGGATATTCATGGCAAATGTTTGAGACGCGTGGGCGGAGTTTGAACACGTGAACATCGAGTACTTTATTTTGAATCCCTTCCCTTCTTATCTCAGCTTACGGGCCGCTCACTACGGGCGCCGGGGAGTCATCCGCGTGCACTATAGGATAAGAAGTCGATTTCAATTCCGAGTCCATCGACGACAGCAATGGGACATTGTCTGATGTCCACCAGGGTTACAGGAGACGAGAATTCTTGCAGTGTTCACAATACTTACCAACAGGATCCAACTTTTTAGCTCCTTGAAACTATCTCGTTCTCCCTCGCTATAGCGGCAGTTTCTTGTGGTATTTCCGCTGGATACTCTTATCCTCGCTTCCCTCTTAACGTGCCTGCAAGCTATGGTGTGGGGCTGGTTCATTCCGTGCATATTTATCACCTGTACCCAACATAGCTGAGGTTCGCACCCAGTCTCCCGTAGGCTGCCCCCTCGCGATCGCATCGTCCGATGGCAAACCAGAGTAAGATGTCAAGTAGCCCATATTGATTGCATAGATAGTTATGCATGACATGAAATTGATGTGCTTTTGTCTTTGGGACACACTGTCCCTGGGTTTACTGGCGCGACCGAAGATGAAACAGTTCCCAAAGTTCAAGCCGCATTGACTCAAAAAGTCGAAAAAGTCCCAAACAAGCTCATCATGGGTTCCGTCGGTGACCTACATACCCCGCAGGTACGCTGCGCAACCAGATGATGGGATATTCATTCCACTCTGATGCCAGCCACGCCTCGAGCTGGTGCCCAGCAAAAGTAGAGCTTGTGGTCAGCCCTCGAAGGTTCGAATAGTATCGCGGAGTATCATGGTACAGCACGGAGGGATGGTGCCAGCGCTTGCGAAAGGAGAAATAGGGTCTCCCCAGGCTGTATTTTTGACGTCCTGGACACGGAACGGGGAGTATGAGCCAACTTCATTGGTGTGATAGTAGTGGTAGCAGGTGCACTTGGAGTTGACAATTGGATTGCCTGCTTGTTCACATCCGCCGCGCTACCCTGGTTCCAAATCAACCAACCCCCGTCACAGCAAGTTTCATTTTCTCCGTCCTCCCACCCCAGACCCTCCCTTCTCTCCCACTCACACCAGAGTCTCAGAGCTTCCCGCCGCCAACATTTCATATACGCGGTCTAGCAAATATCATTGACAATATGGCAGCATACTATGCCAGTGATTCCGTGCTGACCCATGCGACTTCCTTGTACCCTTATGATCAACACGACGATCCAGACAGCCAGGCTCAGAGCTCTACCATATACAATCTACCCACAGACTCCGAAGGGGAGGCGGAGGTCGACGAACTGGAATCTGACACAGGGTCAGAGCAAGAGGCCGGCGCGTCCCCTACTCAGAAGAATGGGGGAAAAAGAATGGGGGAACGCGTCCCCGGAACAACGTTACTTCCCATTTCCAGAGTCGAGAATATAGTCCAGGCGGATGGTATGTTCCCTCCTCCTCGCAGAGGTGCATGATGTTGACGCGACTCCACTTTCGTGTTTTCCAAGGCATCACAACCAATCTTTCAATGTCGAAGGAGGCGTCCTTTGTCCTATCTATTGCTACGGTACATATTGCCTTCGTCTTATTGATTCAGGGGTTTATACTACCCCTCAGGAGGAATTCATAAAACGCATGGTTCAAGCTGGACATCGACAAGCTTCTGCATCCCGTCGAAGTATAGTCAACTATGTAGACATGGGTCAGCCTGGCGTCACCGGTACACATCCCTTTTACTGATTGCCTTTCAGCGGCTTCCACTCAACAGTACCAGGAATTTATGTTCCTTCGAGGTAATCACTTGTTTGATCCTAACCAGTACCATATATTGATTGGCTCCATCGTTTTAGATACAATCCCCGAACCAATCTCGCTTTCTGAAGCATTGGAGAGACGAAAGACGAAAGAAAAAGAAGACCTAGAGACAAATCCTGCCATGTCTTCTGCCACCCAGTCAAATTTCCCAGGGACAATGCTGTCTGCCAATCACCTGAACGGCAAACTAAAATCCAGGAGCCGCCCAGCGAACGGAAAGGAAAAAACAAGTGCGAGCGCAGCCCTGCAAGGCGAACATAGGAGGCAGACAGATCCACCAGATGACCCCACTTTGGCGAACGTAGTCAGAAGTTCTAGTGGGAGAGTTATACGGAGTACGAGAGCTGCTCGCCAAGACGAAGAGGATGATGATGAGGTCGGGATGACCAATGGCTTCGCGTACTCCCGTGATTACGACCCTTGGTCTGGTTCGGCATCACCGAGAAGACCGCCAACGTCAAACCGATCCCCTCACGACATTCATAACTCGACACCATCATCTTTCACCCCTCCCTGGCCTGGCCAGTTCACGGGACCTGCCAGCGCCTTTTTGCAGGATTCTCAGAGTACGTTCGGGCGGGCGGTACAAAATCCGGGTCGTACTATCTATTCACAGCACACGCACACAGAAAATGGGTCTTACTCTTAACTGCAGCGTCGTCCATTCACCCGGAATGTATTCACTACTCATCGCCTAATATGCCTGGCGCATCCACCCTCACGCAAACTATTGGAGACTTACTCCGCTATGACTTCCACGATTTACAACTACAGTTTTCGAGTTAATTCACTGGACTGTCAGCTAGGAAAAGGTTGTGTGATCATGTGGGTCCGAACCATGTAAGCAGGAGATGACTCTTTGTCGGTTGGTTGGTTTGTGAGCGAGTTGCTCTGGAATGAAGCAATCTTATCTTATCAACGGAGCTTGTGTTAGCAAACCGTGACTGATAAGATATGCACGACTAACCACACTGTGCCCCCACAGCAAGTACCTGTACGCACTGCCGAATCAAATCTCATTGTCACTCAACCATCTAGCGAGCCCAGCTGCGATCACAGATTATACATACCTAAGGTGAAGATGGGAAGCACTGAGCGTGGATTTCAGCTACCTATTATCAGCATTGCACCGTACTGGGTCACTCGATCGGACAATACCACGGAACGGGAGGCAGTATCCAAAGCTCTCCACTCTGCCTGTGTCGAATTCGGGTTCTTTTATCTGGACATTTCTCAATGCGTCGATCCCGCCGAAACAGAAGAGCTTACACGGCTTGCTCGAGAGTTCTTTGCTCTACCCCAAGCCGAGAAGGACAAGATCGCATTGAGGCATCAAGATTTTGCTCGAGGTGTGGATACCATACCCTCTATTGACAGACTCACCCATCTTGCAATCACAGGTTACCAAAGACTGAAGGAAAACGTCACAAACGGGAAGGCAGACAATCACGAGGGTATCGACTTCTACAAACCTGTAGAGAACCCCGACAAGTCGCGGCCGCTCTGGGGAGAAAACCAATGGCCAACCGTCCCAGATTTCCAGACCAAATATGAGAAATGGATCGAGAAAACGAAGAAGCTCGGGATGATCCTCATGGAAGCGCAAGCACTCGTTTTATCGTATGACGTGTATAAGACTGATTAAGTCACCAGGATGGCATATGGGCTAGGAATGGACGCAGAGGAGTGGCACGAGCTTCGCGCTCAGGTGGAAGATAGTTTCTGGGTGATGCGGATCATTGGTTCGTTCCCGACCACGTCCGAGTATCCATGCGGACAGAAAGACTCGAGATGCTGACTTCCCCACTCTGTAGGTTATCCGCCACTTCCCGACGACCATGACGGGTTCTCTTGTGGGGCACATAAGTACGTGGATGGATTGAGTCTCGAAGAACTATCTAACTTGTCCACAGGGACTACGGATGCCTGACGTAACCATAACTCCATGATAATAAGACGCGGACCCTCTGACGAGACGATCTTAGTCTTCTTCATGCAGATCCTACAAGATCAGCGTTGCAAGTGTTCTTGCGCAAGCGTGGACATGTCTCTGAAGCTGTTGATGGACTCCCCGATGAACATGGGGGTGAAGAAGGACTTTGGATCAACGCGGACCCAATTCCTGGGTGTATCGTCTGCAACATTGGCGAAAGTAAGTCCATTCGTAGACCTGAAGGATTACTCACCTACAGCCGTGTAGTGTGGGAGATATGGACAAATGGCCTATACAAAAGTACCTTGCATCGGGTAGTTCATAGAGGAACAAATTATCGGTATGTCCAAGTTCTGCTCCCCTGGAACGTCTGCTTTGTCGTGTTGATCCCTTTAATTCACAGCGTCTCGTACGGTTTCAATTTGTCACATCCTGAGTGTCGCTGACCCTCCCCAAGGATTCCATTTTTCTTCGAGCCGAACTTCACAGCGCACATCACGCCATTACCAGCCGCGATGCGTGCCATGGCGAGAAAGGGCGACACACCGCATGAGGTTTATAAGCCCGTCGTGTATGGCGATTTTCTGCTGAGAAAAGTGGTAAACAATTTTGCTACCGAAGGCCGAGGAAAGTACGACTAGCAACTAGTGGCGTTTGATGGCGGGATAGTCTAATAACTGTGCGGGGCCGTATGTTTTCATGTAAGAAACGAATAAGCGGGAGGATGGCTACTACTATACATCACGTGCTACTATTGATCTACACCAAACTGTGCGCGGATGAATGCCTTGACTCGTAGATTGCTTCATCGACATCGATTACTCTCACATTATCCGCTTTGGAGATCTTTCGCTGCGAGGACGATGTCGTACGAAGCATCACTCTCAAGACTGCCTTACCCCTTGAAGGATCTGGTTGCGAATGCACAAGCAGACACAGGAAGGACCGATACCGACAGACTGGAAGTGGTGAGCTGGATAGATAAAGTTGCTGCCAGCGATATCGTAAAATCTGAACGTCTCTCGGTGAGCTCGTTGGCATAACGTAGCAATGCCATCTGACGGCCTTTGCGCAACTTTACTAGGATTTGGAATCACTTCTGGTCCCTCGGACGTATATCGTCAGCAACTACCTCACGGCCGCTGACGTCGCGCTGTATGGCGCCCTTCACTCAACGCTGGTATGCCGTGCATGTTCCGATGCTATTTTACGCTTCTGTCTTACTCCAGCTCAAGTCTCAGCTGCAACCGGCCCAGTATTACACGACGCCTGCAATTACTCGTTATTTCGACCACATCCAGACGCTTCCGTCTGTACGAGCCGCAGCGCAAGCATTGTCGCCTGCATTCTTCACCGTACCTTTCGACTTTGAATCAGCTCCCAAGGTCGAGAGAAAGCAGGAACCCCCGAAGAAGAAAGAAAAGGCGCCAAAGGCTGTCGATCAACCAGAAACAGGAAAGAAAACTGCAATACCAGCAAACGCGAAGGAAAACGCTGGCGAGCCCCCGAAAGAGAAGAAGGAGAAAAAAGAAAAGAAAAAGGATGCTGCTCCTGTCGAGGATGGAAGCAAAAAGAACAAGGGAGGAGCTGATGGTGGTGGAAAGGCCCCTGCGGAAGATGCTGGTGAACCTGTGCCATCCATGATAGACTTGAGAGTCGGCCACATTATTGATGGTATGATATCTTCATGGCTTTCTGCCCACGCTGACAATCTTGCATTAGTGAAGAAGCATCCCGATGCAGATAGTCTTTACATTGAAGTAAGGCTTGGATTACAATCCGTATTCCAGCTGCTGAACTTTGCTGGAATATGTTTTTTACAGCAAATAGATCTTGGCGAAGAAACGGGCCCTCGCACAGTGGTATCGGGACTCGTCAACTACATACCCATAGAAGAGATGCGCGACAAGTATCTCGTTGCAATTGTGCGTGGACGCTCTTTCCTCAGAAATAACTGTCCTTGACTAACCATTGATCTGACCTCGCTCAGTGTAACCTTAAGCCCGCATCTATGCGTGGCGTGAAAAGCTTCGCCATGGTTCTTGCCGTGCGTGTATTCTCGAGCGACGTGTTCCGAATCTGACACTGTTCACAGGCGACGTCAAAAGAAGGAAAGGAAGGAGGTGTTGAGTTGATCCAACCTCCCCCCAGCTCAAAACCCGGAGAACGCGTGTACTTCGAGGGACCCGAATATGAGAGTATGTTTATCGTTTCTTTTGAGCCTTGCCTTTGTTCTAAAACTGCTATCAGATGCTCAACCGGTATCCCAACTGAACCCCAAGAAAAAAATCTTTGAGACCATCCAACCCGGTACGAATTATATCTTTATCTGGATACTTTTTTCACCATTGTCTCCGCATCACCAGGTTTCACAACTCTAGATACCAGAGAAGCAGCTTGGATCAACCCTGAGACCAAGAGCGTTCACAGGTTCCGCACCAAAGACGGTGTCTGTGTTGCCCCCACCTTTGTTGGGGCATCTTTGTCATAGAAAACATCGATGTACATAATGAATATAATGATCTTTCGTGCTCAGACTCCCTGTCGACAGACTCCCAATCTAAATTGAGTGACTCGCCTCATTTTGGCTCGCTTTCAGTGCTGCCGTCTATGTTGGGTATGGGTCCGGTGAACCAACGCCGGGCCGAAAAGATCCAGGAAAGAGATGCGAAGAGGAAAATGGACAAGATAATCACCACGCCGTAGTCTGTCGTCGTGGTATCTAAATGAAATGCCACGCAATCAAATAACAGGATCAGACTTACTCATCGTCTGCGGGCTGGGAGTCTGGGTCCAGGGAAATAACAGCATCACCACCATGAAAGCGACCCATATGACTCCCGTTGCTCCAATAAATCGGGACCAGCGTCCGAGATGAAAGGGCCCAGGTTCAAATTTGTGGTTTCCGGACGTTATGCGGAAGTAAATTGGGGTAACATAGGAGAGGTACAACCCGATTACCGAGGCACTAGAGAGAAGATAGAATTCAGACGATGAGTGGTAGTATGAGGTATGGAACGAACTCGCGTACGATGCAAGTGAGTCAAATCCCGTTACTGAGAAAGAGAGCAACCCGCAGACTGCAGAGAGTAGTATAACGAACCAGACCGCATTCACGGGGGTCTGGGTATGGCGGTTGATTCGTTTCCACCAGCGTGAACCCGGCAGTGCGTTGTCCCTGGAGAAGGCAAATACAACTCTAGATGCATCAACAGTTTGGGAACATCCACACAAGTACTGCATGTCCCTTAGATAACTATATCGCACATTGAGAAAGAAACAAACCTGAAGCACAACCATCGACCACCAGAGGACAAAGGTACCTTTCCTGCCTAGGACGCTCAGGAAAACATCACCAATTGGCAGCACAAGCTTTGACTGCAAGGCCTCTGGGACCGAAGCTGTAGCGAACGACACTGCGATGTACATCAGCCAGCCAAGAATCTCGGTTCCCAGGACTCCGACCATGATAGCGATCGGAGCTGCCCATGCCGCATTCGACGTTTCTTCTGCGATGTGCACCGCAGAATCGTCTTCAAAGTGACCGGTAAGGCTAAGACCAATCGCTGGAGACATTCATCAACCTACATCCTGTCAGGGACCACATTGGTTGAGTAAATGATAGAATGAAAACCCAGACACCTGCTCTTGGTCAACACGCGTTTGTACTGGTCAGGAAGTGAGACCTACTATTAGACCAACCAGTGTTGTTTTCGAACTTAGTGAACGCATCTCTGGAAGAAACGATGCCTCTGGAGCAAACCAAAAGCGATATGATGGCGCCAATCGTCGTACCCACTACCCATGGTTAATTTACAACGTGATCGGCAGGATTGCCACGTACGTATGATGATGAGTACCAACACTGTCATCCGAGCCAAGACCCTTGTGCCTGAGGAACAAAGAATAGCTTGGGTTATATGCAATCCGAATATTATCCCGAATGTCGCTCCAGAACCTAACACAAGTGCACCATCAGTCGCCATTGCAATGCCAGTTGTGATAAGTTCGGTGCTAGTGCTGTCGTGAACGGCACAGCAAAGTGAGCGAGGAGCAATCCTAACCATGAATAATTTATGGAGCAGATCAAAGTCACTTGACCAGTGATGTTGGACCATCCGGTAATCCAAGAAGCAAGCGCAGATTGTTTTTCGGATGCCATCTTGGCGGAAAAGTAGTAAAGCCCTGCACTTGTCCTTTTTTTGGGAAAGTCAAAATCAGATGGAGACGGAAGATTTCAAATCAAGGAAACACACGGCATGGACGACGCTAGTTCTGCCATGGAGGCCGCAACGCATGTGATGAAGATGCAAGGAATGAACCAGCCCCACACCATGGCGAAGTGTCCACCTAACATCGTTCATATTAGGATGGACGGAGGTGCAAGGCTTGTCACTGACCTGCTAGGAGAGGGAAAGAGTACCCAGAAGTGATACCACAGGAGACGGCCAAAATAGCAAGGGAGAATGATATCGTTTCAAGAAGCTGCAGATTTCGCGTTGGCGGTTGCCGCACACGATAGTCGTCGCATTGTACACGTACCGAAAATTCTCTTTTGAATTCACTCTTGTAGCCAAGTTTTCTCAACAAGGCATCATCCGCGCGTTGGATGGCAGACAGCTTTTCACGACTGTTATTCGTGAACTCGAAATCCAAGTCGATTTCCTTTTCGGAGCTAGCCATTTTGTAGTGCAGGGAGAGGAGCCTTTTGGGAGTATACTTGGCCACGTCGTCATGGTTTATATGGTGCACAGAACGGTCAGAACCAAAAATAAAAAGCAGATAAAGAGGAAATCAGCGGTGAGATAAAGCGGGATTCGCCAAAGGCAAGTTACCGTCGTACCGATCGGAGAATCCACCCATCTTACGGCTCTGCCGGAGGCATTCACCAGGCTGTGTTATTTCACTTCTGTGAGTTGCACCACTCAAGTTGGGATATGCCAGGGGTTTGGTGGATCAATACCCATCAGCCTGGCACGGGAAGACGTGCAAATATCATTGTCTCGGTGTTGAGAGGTTGAGGTAGGAGTTACATCGACCCATCGATGAATGCGATTCTCGCGGGGTTGTGTGTAATAACCGAACCCCCATAAAGCATCACCGGCCCATATATTCTGGAGGAGCACCCACATCCTCCTGCTTATTTGTTTTTGTACTTGACTCACATCTATTCAGCTTGGCCCGTCAGTGATGAGTCTTGTCAGGTCATCCACAAGTCTCAAGATGCCAAGGCGTCCGGGTGCAGTGACTGAACTCACGAGTCCAAAACGATCTATTGTCGGATCAAGTTATATCACTTTGCGCAAGGTCCCGTCAGCACATCTAAACGGATACCGTGTTTCCCACCATGGAGTCGCTTTCAAGTTGACGTACTGATTGGGGCACTACCAGGTCAACACCACATGACAGTTAGTATGATGGATACTCAGAGATGTGTGCGCGGCTGACCCTTCCCGGCAAGTGTGTTGGGTACGCCTGGTACTACGACCGTGACGCCAACTAAAGTTGATCGGATGTAGACATGGATAAGTGTACGATTTAGCTCACTTTCATAGGCTCAAGTACTTTGGCGTTGTACCGTTCAAAGTGAACATGTCCACGGTTTGACTTAGCGTTGCCTCAAGCTTCGAGAAGTCCGGGTTCTCAAATAAGCATGGTACGTACAATATGTAATAGGATTGAGTGGAGCTACATGAGACGATGAAATTAACTTGCCAGTTACAACATTTGCAGGATGAGGTGAACAGTAAAAAGGCAATCGTATGCCGTCAATCAACATCGATCTTAATCCTCTCCTTATCTTCCATCTTTGGAGCCTTCAACGTGAGGATCCCATCAGCCAATTTGGCCGTAATCTTCGAACTGTCAACTGGGCGAGGAAGCCAGACAGTTCGCGTAAACGACGAGGTTCCGGAGTAGAGACGCTCTGTGGTCAATTGGTTGAATGGTGTCTCGGAGTCAGAGATCACAGCAGCTCCTGTACCTACACCTATCGTCAAAGATAGGTTGATCGTGGCAGCAAATATGCATACCTTCGCCTTGCGAAGTGTCGGTCCCGATAGTGGACTCTGAAGAGTCACCCGGACGGCGACTGAACGTTCTACCCTGAATGGTGACGCTACGGTTTCCATCACCGACGGAGATGTCAATGTTCTCCTTCTTCACGCCAGGTAATTCCGCTTCAACGACATAGCTGTCTCCTTCCTCTGTTAAGTCTAGAGAAGGATGGACGGTGGCGGGAGACGTAAAGAAAGGGTCAGCAAGGAGTGAGCGGTGCGGAAAGCCATAGAGAGTGGGCGACCCCCTAGTTAGAGGCTCTTCGAGCATACGAAACAGGGGTCGGAATTCGTGCAAGAGTCTGCTGACGGACATGGTTGCTAGTAGTCAAGTTCGCAAGCAGGAGTGCTGCGCCCCGGGCCGTTATTTATAGGGCCGGTTATAGGGGGTGAATATACATGGTCGGTGACGTCGCCCCTCGGCACCTGGCATTCAGCGCCTGCAAATAGTGCTCGGGGTCCCAGTATGGGGTTCAAAGCTGTCCTACACAAATCTACACCGATTACACATAGCTAGCATCATGTTGTGCCAGGCCATTCAACAACCCATTGCGCTAGCACGGAATGCTCCTGATCGTCGTCATCCTCGAATTTCAGCTTATACATCGAAATATGCTTGGAAGATGTTCCCTATGTTAGACCAGTCGTGAGCATCCACTTTCAAGTTCCTATCGTGACTCTCCACGACTTACACGAGTGGACGGATGAAGATCCTTTGGCGATGCTATCACCTCGGCACGATAGAAACAACTGGTATCGGGATACAGCGCCATTACAGTTGACCCGGCTGGGAATTCTTGATACGAACTTGGATGTGCCGCATTACTTGGCGGGGCACTGGGATCAGGTAGGGGAATAATGGCTCGAAGTGTCGTATTGTAACACTGCCCGGGCTGTCCGTCTTCTTGTGGCTCTACGTCCTGGACCTCATAGCTGCAAATGTATTCGATAAGACAATACCCGCAAATATAAAAAGTGACCCACCGATTCTTATCCTGATTGATGCATTTAGTGACAACAGCCAAAATCCATGTATTCTCGTCCACGTCGACGGTACTTCCATCTGCAGTCTTCCCAGAGGGCGGATGGAAGGCAACTTTACGCCCTTCTTGTAAAGGCAACTGCTTTGCTAGTGCCTCTCTCCGCGCCTTTGGTTCTCGAGAGAACGGAATCGCAGGTAATGGTCCAGTGGATCCACGCATGGGGGTTGCCGCCGTGGCGCGTTGTGCTCCAGTGACAGGAGGCGTCACAGAGGTAGCAGTAGGAGAAGGCGATGGAGGTCGTGGACGTTTATTGCGTTTTTCTGTCGCGGAAAGTTGTCAGAAGACACGAGCGTTCCTCAAGGGAAAACAAACCTTGTGGCGATGTTTCAGACGCCTTGCGAAGTGCGATCAGAACGCTGACTCGTTCGATGGCGTCATTGAGCGCTCTGCGACAAAAATTATATTCACCGCCGAATAGTGTTGGGGGGGACAGGTTCTCACTCGATCTCGTACTCAGAATTACGGCGCACCTCTTTCAGTGCGGGGGACAACCGCTTATAATTAGTCTTGACGGTTTCGTAGCTCTCAGCTGGGAGCGAATCATCGGTCGGCCACATGGCCATCAGCCTGTTGACGCGTCCGATTGTTTCGATGCTAGTTTGGTTAGCATAAATGCTGGATAGCGTTCCCAGTGATTTGCTTGCATGAGACCAGTACTCTATCTCTGTTTAATGGACCGGATATATGATTGACTCAGGGAGGAAGCGTGGGAACCTACCTTCTGACGAGGCTGGGTGCGTTGAACCTCGTCTTCTATCCATGGCCAGAATCTCGGAAGAAGGAAAGTCTTGGGGATATGCAGATGTGAAAATGAGATACGCCAGAAATATTACTACACGAAGCGTGGTCAGAGACGCGCAGTCACTTAGGCTTGTTGAGTGGAAACGGGCCAATGACACTGCCAGTCACTGAGCAAGTCACGGTTGAGCGTTCTTAGCAAGAATGATCGCGGAGTTGAGAACATACGATCCACAGTCTAACTACGTCTATGCTATTACATTGACCACTTTCAACGCTATTTTTTAACGACATTTTTTGTTGAATCTGCCAATTTTCGCAGTGATACATCGTAGACAACTGAGGTAGCGGTAAGGGTTAGAGCAGGTTGATAAAATGAGATCGACCTTCTTCGATCTTTTTGAGATCATATTTAAGGCTATCAAAGCGTCGCCGCAAGGTGTCATTTTTAAGGTTGAGCTTGATTTAAGAAGGCGTGTCAAATCCCGCGATGAAGGCTTTGAGAAGTGTTACCATCGAGAACCCAGCAAAGAGATCTTTCACAAAGACCGAGATACGAAGCGGTGCTTCGTAGTCTCCGAGTGTCACCGCATTGACAGCAAGTCGTGACTAGGAGAGTGGTGAGTTAAGGGAGCCAATTCTGTATTTCCCGAAACACAGAAAATGGGCAAACTTCGTTTACCAGTTCATTGACGAGGCTAATGAGCCCATGCAGATAATCTTCCACAGCTACTGAGAATCTATCTGCCCATTCTTCTTTTACTGGGAAGATATAAGCGTTCTGACCTCAGCGGACTCGGCGGCAAACAGCTCACTTCCAAGCACCTCGCTGGCTTGCGAAAGTGTGATGAGGGAACCACTACTTAGGTACTCCACTAGGGCGGCGGAATATACTGCCGTACGGAGAGAATTTGACCACATCTCCTTCCAACGCCAAAATTGGTTAGGAGGGACGAGGGAGGCGATGGCAGCACTGGTATCACGACAGCTGCGCAAAATCGGTCGCACCGACTCGAGGAGCGGCGGGACTTCAAGTCAACGGGGTTAGATGTCGACGTGTGGGGTGGGCAAGAGACTAACGAGCGTCTATTGGGGTGGAGTGAATTTTGTTCAGAATCCCAACCATGACGCGGGTTTTCTTGTCAAGATCGGATACTTGATCTTTGATTTTCTTTCATGGGGGCAAAACGTTTGGCATAAATTTTGGTGTATCTGAAGGTGCCGTACCTCTCTAATTTCGACATCTCGCTCAAGGAGTTCGTTGAGATAATTCACGTCCAGTGCATCCATTTCTTGACTGTGTCTCCTGAAAAGTTGCGACTCGGATCGACGGCTGACTCGTGCGGCGCTCCGCTCCAACTTATCGGGTATCCATTTCTGGAACACTTACACACTTCGACCACCCACTCCGCTCCTATAGCTTTTCTCCTTCCTAATTTCTTTCATGACCACGACTAGCGATGTGGACAAGGTCAATGCTCTACTCGTCAAGCTTCGCGACGCGCCCGTCAACTCTGCGGATGGCTCAGACGACGTGTTGGCTCCCGTCTTCAACTATCTAATGAAGGTGCCGTCCAACAGTTCCGACAAATGCTACCATTGGTTTTGCTCTCGTGCGCATCAAGTCACTGTTGGTGCTGCCACCTTTCTTTTGAGGCTGTTCGCCTATAGTAGCCCAAAGGTAGAGGAATGGAAGGCTAGGTTGATAGGTTGTCTCGCGGGATGTTGTGCTTGCGTCAAAGCTTTTGGCGAGGTCAAGCTTACCTCTCGGTCAACGTAAGTTCTTCTTGCTCCTTGTTCCATGATTGGCCGGGAAGATTGAGGCAGATTGCTCGCATTCTTACTCTCTGCCCGTGGTCAGATATGATGAGGCTCGTAAAGCTGACTGAAGAAACTAGATATTTCGGCGCCTTTACAGATGACATTCTCCGGGGATTTTACACGAACTTCGACGATTGGGAGTCAAAGTTCGTGAAGGATGGTTTAGCTTCAGCTAGAAGCAGTGGTGCCGCTCGAAACGACTCCTCGGCTTTGCGCGGCGTGCCGCCTGGGATAATCTACCATACTGTCTCGAATTTGCGCATCCTCCGGGATCCCGACGTCCTTGCGTTGGTACGTTCTCGACCTTCGGTCTCAAGCTGGCCAACGGATGTTCCACCTCCGGGATTGTTCATTCTCATATTTGACGAATCTCAAGCCGTGCGGCACTGGGCGAAGTCTTTTGTGATGGCCTGTTCCGAGATCCCTATGGCCGAGGACCACTTCGTCACCGGGCATGAGGTAGCCCTTCGAACTATATTTAACCTCATCGCGAAGACCGCAAACCAACACAATCCTATTGTATTGCACATACCTTCAATGGAGGGGGAGACTTTACCCGTTGGCTCGTTTTCCTTGACGTCGGATCCAAATGAAGTCTGGGTCGGATTTTGTCAGGTTCTTCGTCAGATACCTACCAAGACAATTCTGCGGTCATACGGAGGAGCCAACTGTCGAAGAGTTGTCACAAGTCACTTGCATGATACAGGTCCCCGTATGTATATCAAGTTTCGATGTACGCAATCCGCGGCTGACTGGTTACCTTTTGTCAGATTTTGCGCATATACTAAAGTGTATGATCTTTCTCCTCAAGCGCCTGAACGCTGGTCTTTGGAATGGCGAGGCACCCGAGTTCCCGCAGGTCGTGTTCGATGCCATCAAGGATAACCCATCTTATACTAAATTAATCGAGGAAGTTGTCCCTCTAGACGAAAAACCCTGGTTTCTCTCTTGGTTTGGAGAGTATCTGTTGTCGTTGAAAGATTTTGGTGTCTTTGGCGATGTGCTCGCAAAAATTGTAGACCTGCTTTGCGAAGAACTCCAGCACGAAAGGTTCAAGGAAGTCCGCCCCGTTGTCATGTTTGCTGCTATACGAGTCAGCTTTTGCGCCCGATATCTCTGATGGAATTGAAAACTGATATTTAATAACAGCTGCTCTCGTCACTGGTCCGTAAAAGTCAAACTCAAGAACTGGCTCACCATCGTCAAGCAATATCAAGTGTGCTGGACATTCATGTGAATGTTTTCATATCCGTTGCTTTCGGTCGCCATTACGCAGACGAAAAGTGGAAGTCTGCCCGCAGTGCTGCTCGTGATCTCGTGACAGCGAGCCTCGCGCGAGACGTGCGAGAGATTGCTGGTGCAATCAGCCAATCTTGCGCGTTTCTTGCTGGTCAGACCGACACATTCTCGGTATGCGCCGTGCGAGAGCACATGTGGACGAAGGCATACGAGTCCTTGCAGACAAATGATGTGGATGGTGCTACTTGTCTCCTCGATCTGGTTGCCCAGTATGCCCATCTGGACGTTCTGAACTCCCGCGCCTATAAACTGATTATTTCAAAACCGAATGCCCGGGTCGCCTTTGATGCCATCAATCGCTCTCTACAGGTTACGAGACAAGGTTTTGTCGAGACAATATCTAAATTTGCCAACTACAATCAGCCATCCTTTCTGCGCAATGTTCTCTGTCGCCCAGAAGTTGCTAGGAACGTCATGGTTCTCATGTTATCTCCAATTGACGATATTCAAACTGCTGCCAAGACCTTGGTCGGGCAAGCGTTCGATGTGGATGTTCGTCTCGATTGCTTTCGCGCATTGCTCTCCAATCTACCGAACCCCTCCCTCTCCGCTATTTTCGGATTCCTCGAAAAGTTTGTTCGACATGCGCCCCAAGTCACTGAGGCATGCAGCTTGTCGAAGTCCCTTGTACAGTGTCTCACGGATATCATCGAGGTGCTCTGTTCTAGTCCCGATGGTTTACTGCATTCCAACGGGTTCTTGCAACCCGAAGATCCGCAAGGTCCTGCTTCTCAACTCCCTCAGCTGTGGACGCTCATGACGCAGTCGATTACCGTGATATTCAAACGCACTCCTCTGTGGGCGGACTTCTTCGAGATCCCCGACATGACAGTGTGGATGCGGGATGCACTCATTTTTGGTCGGGATATGTTGGCACAGTGGAGGGTCATGGAATCTGCTGCTGTCGCAGCTACAGAAGGAGGGTCCACCTCACTGACACGGAAACCATCCAAATTATCTCGGGTAGGAAAGCGAATGATCAACGATCTTCAACCTGTCTTACCCGAGCTTGGGCGGTGGCTTCGGTTGTCAGATGAGGAGCTGCTGCATCAATCTTTCGCTCTTATCCAAACTGTCTTGGACTGCTTTCGGTCAACAGGTGTACCGCCTTCCGAAGCTGGCCTGGCGAAGTTAAACAAGCATGTGGACGACTCTCGCAAGACGACGCACGGGGCTCTAAGGACTCGACTCGACTCGACTCGTATAGCAAAACTCGAAGATGCCTTAGCAGCGTTTGAGAGCGATGACGATGACGTGGAGATCGTTTCGGTGACAACTGCCAATAGTCGCGCTTCCGCTCCTGCACGCAAAGACACCAAACCGGTATGCAAAGAGGTGCAGACAACACTCAAGCCGTTGGCTCCCCAGAAACCTGCGAAAGCCTCCCTCGTGGACCGATCCAAGCTAGAGACACCTGCTTTCCCGACTTTCAAGAGGGCACAGGCAACTGTAATATCTGGTCCCAGTCGTCCACCTCCTGTCCGCAATGAGGTGCGTAAGGTACCGCAGGCGGTGGATTCATCGTCCAGTGAATCCGAGTCCGACGCTGATGCTGGGGGCGCAAAAGGTTTGGCTGCCCTCGCCAAACTTCAGAAGTCTCCTAAAGTGCAAAAGCCTGCTGAGAGACGTCAGGTCAGAATACTTGATAGTGTTGGTGCCACGAATCAGGCCAAGAACGCCACGATGGAACGACTTCATCGAAGGGACGATGCACGTAGGAGAGCCATGCGGCTCAGACCAGACATTTCTGGACTTCATCGTGCTCTCCTGTCATGGAATTATGATCATGCCGGCCCAGATCCTCCCGCACAAGGAACACAACCAAAGGTACATCATGTCCCGGACAAATTTGCAGATCACTGCCAATACCTCAGTGTATTCGAGCCGCTCCTGCTGCTCGAATGCTGGGCTCAGATCGTCCAGTCGAAGGAAGAGACTCAACCATCGTACGATTGCAAGATTTGTTCGAAGCAGTTCACAGACGACTTTGTCGACCTCGAGGCAACGATATCCGAGGCTCTTCAGAAAGATTGGCGTCTGTTAGAAACAGACGTAGTTCTGCTTAGACATCCTTCTGGGACAACTTCGCTCCTTGCCAAAACACAGTCATACCGTACTACTCCGACTGGCGCGCAAATGGCTCTTCGATGTTTCATACCCAATGGGGCTGATCCTGGTTTGCAAATCAACAGCATCTGGAGCTTGAAGAAGGTGTTTAGGTACTGTTGTTCTGACGGTAGTTGCATTCGCGAACGCTGACGTTTCTTCAGCTTGGCTACATTACATCGCGAATACGGTGCCTTGATGGCCCTTCCTTTCTACGACGCCTTTCAGTCGATCATGCAACCTCGCATTTCTGTAATGCCACACCTAGAAAACCATGATATTGACGAAGCAATGTCAATCTACCGTGTTAACGAGCCTCAGGCAAGAGCTATCCTTGGTTCATTACGAGTTCAAGGATTCGGGTTGATTCAAGGGTAGGCGAACTTGTCCGTCCCAATGGCTCGACCGCTTAGATACTTTGAAGGCCCCCTGGAACAGGAAAAACTTCGACTATATGCGGGTTGGTCGAGGCTTTCTTGTCACGACGGCCTCGAGCCACGACGTCTATACACGCAGGCCGGAATTCCACGCAAGCTGACAAAGGGCCGGTGCAGAAAATCCTTCTATGCGCGCCAAGTAACGCTGCAATCGATGAAGTCGCCAGTCGCTTGAAGGAGGGTTACCGAGGTACTCAGAAACGCGGGGATCCCATCAAAGTTGTCCGCACTGGCAGTGATAAGGCTATCGATATCAGTGTCCGGGATATCGCGCTAGACTACCTCGTGGATCAGAAGATGAACGGCGAAAATGTGCCAGATTCCTCCAACGACGCCGGAAAACAAATAGCGCTGCTTCGGCAAGAGATAGAATCTGTCAAACGCGCCAAACAGCAAAAGTTGGAGGAGCTAGCCACGGTTCAAAACAACACTGCAAGGACACTCGCCATCGAGGAAGAGATCAAGAAGTTGAATTCTCGCCGAATGACCCTGACTCAACAGTTCGATCGTTTGAAGGACAAACAAAAGTCCGACAACCGAACTTTAGATGCTGCGCGAAGGCGATTCCGCATCCAAGTTCTGCAAGAGGCAGACGTGATTTGCGCGACGCTTGCAGGATCTGGCCATGAGTTGATCGAGCAGTTGGAGTTTGAGATGATCATCATTGATGAAGCCGCGCAAGCTGTTGAATTGACTTCGTTGATTCCTTTGAAGTTTCGTACTCCAAAGTGCATCATGGTTGGAGGTGAGGGCTTAGTAACCTCTGCTGTGTGATGTGGAATTGACCTGTTCTGTAGACCCTCAACAACTTCCACCGACTGTACTCTCCCAAGAGGTGACGAGTCCCTTTCCATAGTCTTGCTTTCGTCCTGATGACCCCTTTTAGGCATGTAAATTCAACTACAATCAGTCCCTCTTTGTTCGCTTGCAAAAGCACCGCCCAGAGGCTGTCCATCTATTAAGGTGAGCGTAGTGTGGGGCTTTCCGAACGACCTACCCAATGATCCAACAGTATTCAGTATCGCATGCATCCGGAAATCAGTCAGCTCCCTAGCCGTTTGTTCTACCAAGGTCGTCTACTTGATGGACCCGACATGGACGTCAAGACTAAACAGCCCTGGCAATCTCACCTGAAGTTTGGTTGCTATCGCTTTTTCAACATCTCGCGTGGCCAGGAAGAAACAACCATCCGCCATTCAATGAAAAACGTATTGGAAGCTCAAGCGGCTGTCGCACTTTACGCGAGGTTGCGCAAGGAATTCGCAACAATCGATTTCGACTTCCGGGTTGGCATCGTCTCGATGTATCGCGGTCAAGTGGTCGAACTGCAGCGTGCATTTGAAAGGCGGTTTGGAGAGGATATTCGTGGAAAGATACACTTTAATACGGTTGACGGCTTCCAAGGTCAAGAAAAGGACATCATCATCCTTTCGTGTGTACGCGCTGGCCCAGGTGTACAGTCAGTTGGCTTCTTGGCTGGTATGATCCATGGACGTTGAAATGAGGGTGTGACTGAAATTCCATCCACTAGACGTTCGCCGAATGAACGTGGCTCTTACCCGAGCAAAATCTTCCTTGTTCATCTTGGGAAATGCTCCTACCCTTGAGAGGAGTAATGCAGATTGGAAAGAAATTGTGAACAACGCCAGAACCAGGTCACTGTTGACTGATGTAAGTTACCCGCTCACCCACAGTAACTAGTGTTCACTGCTTTGTATCGCATACAGGCGGACGCTTCTTACTTCACAGAGCCTACCCCCGTGCAGTCAGCCCGGCCTGCTTCGCCATCAAAGGCCAATAAACAGCGGCCCGTTCCCAAGCCGCTAGAACCAACAGACCTTATCACTCCTCAGAGCTTAGCCGAATCCGTTCGTGCTAAACCGCCATCACAAAATATTTCTTCTACTCCACTTGGCCCCACTTCGATCCAAACCACTGCGGGGCCCAGCCGCGTTCCTGCACAACATCCCCTGCCGAAGAGACCGTTTGTTGAGGAGATTAGTGAGCACAAATCGAACCCACCACTACGTAAACGACCCAAGAAGGACAAGGGTAGTATCTTCATCCCAAAGAAATCCAAACCATAGAAATCATACTCTGCACACCCTCAACTTGATCTTTTGATATATCCACTTCCGTTCGGCGACCTAGATGACCCCCCACATTGTTTGACTGCACAGGATATAATATATTCTTACATCACTATGAAGCTTTTATTGGTGGTAGTTCCCACTGATCCGGTCCAAATCTGGGTGTCGTCATCAACACGCCTGCGCTGTTTTTTGCAGGCTTAGTGAAAGTGCATAGTGTCGGCTTTCCGAGCGTGGAAAGCCATGTCGGGTTAATCAACGTAAGCCCTGTAGTGTTGTTAGACGGAATTCCAATTAAATTTAGCATGGCACCACACCTTTGAGCCATGGTTTACTCGTTCTAACGATCTCGGTGAAGACAATATAATCTGGAGGGGAGCTTTGTGACAGGATCGATGAAGGGTATATATATACGTCTTCTTGGACACCCATTGCTCTGTAAGGGACACATTTAGTAGTCGAATACTGAACCCCAGTGGCTGCCTTCTTTTGTACGAGATCTTTTCGAACGGCTACTTGATCGATGAATGCAGCAGCCAATAACTGGCGAAGAACCTTCAACTGTAAGGCATCGTTTAGTGTAATACCAACCAATGGCAGATGAAGAAGCTAACTTGTGTTTCACTGGGTGGCTTAAGGGGCTGTGCAAGCCCCGTCTCCACGCCAGGGAAGGTCGCGCTCACAATGTTGCAAATTTGCGCTCTCAATTTATGGATCTCTTCCATGGCCTGGGAATACGTCAGTTAATGGGACACGAAACCAAGATCTCGAGTCGTACTTTTGGTCGAACGAAATGTTCTGAGTAGAACTGGAAGCCACCCCCAGCGAACTCGTACGCACCGACGACTGAAAGTATTCGAAAGATGTCACTAGTCGACCTTCCCAAGGAAGCATGGATCTAGGGAATGGAGTGTTAGCGCCGCGTGATGAAGAGTTATACCGGCAGTACTTGTTGTGTCTCGAAGAAAGCCTTGCGACGCGCTCTGCGAACCTCTTTTGCCTTGACTCGTTCGCTCGTGATGTACTCCCATTCATCGTTGTTCTCATCATCGGAATTCTTGCCATCGCCTAACCCCTCTTCGTGAACAAAAGGATCCCCCACTGTCATGATAGATACGATAGTGATCACGTATGGCAAACAATCATGTTGTTGACCGGCAACTAGCATTCGAGAATATCGAGGAGCAAGAGGGAACAAACTCATCGACTTCCCGAGCGACGTAATCTTTCCTCCGATAGTAGCGATGGATACTGGCTGGGTTGCCGACGATACAAGTGGTGTACTGCTTACCGCACCGAGGTAAGTCAATACCGTCTCAGCCTTCTTCAAAGCCTGTGTATCGGGAGGGGTTGGGAAAGGGAAGTTCACCACTGTATCGACGCCCATGCTCTTCATTTGAAGTACTACGCCTTCTATGGGCGTACGGAGAATCTCTGGTTGCGAGAATTGTTCGAAATAGTGTTCGTAGAGTGCGGATGAATAGAGCCTGTAGCAATGTCCAGGGTCCGTCCGTCCAGCTCGACCAGCTCTTTGTGCCGCGGAGGCTTTCGATATCCAGTTCACCTGGAAGGACTGTATGCAACTTGTGGCATCGTATCTGCGCTGATACTTCCTGTGAGAAAGCACAATGTCTGCGATTAGAAGTAGCTTACCTCCTTTGCTCGCCCACAGTCGACAACATATCGAATTCCAGGAATCGTTAATGATGTTTCAGCTACATTCGTTGAGACCACCACCAGACGGTGTCCAGGTGGTGGTTGTTCGAAAACCCGCATCTGTTTATCACTCGGCAAAAGAGAATATAGTGGAACGACATGCATTAAAGCTAAAGGGTATGTATTCATAAGTATCGATACAAATCTGAGGATCCGACTCACAGTCACTCTCTTCTATATCATCGGCGGTGTCCTCGTCAACGCTATCCAAGGCTTCTGGATCTTCTTCGGGAGCACCATCGTCGACATCTAGAGCCAAATCTCGGCTTCTGACTCCCAATTCTACATCCTCCGCCTCCAGGACAACTGTTAGAGTATTTAATGATTAATTTTGAGGAAGCAGATATTGAGATGGCGTACCATCCGCAGCAGCGACCATGTTTGGAGGGTCTGGAGGTTCGTCCGTAAAAAACGCAGAGGCATTCACCAACCGCCTTTTACGCATTCGGGTTTCGATAGCTTTTCGGCTAAATTTTGCTTCCAAAGTCCTGCAGACCCCCGATATTTCGTTTTGACCGGTCAAGAAGATCAAGATGCCGCCCGGAGGTAGACGAGAATGGATCTTAGCGGTCTTCTTTACCGCTTCCTTGACATAGTCCGAAGGTGTTCGGCGGTTGAAATGGATCGTCACCGGATGTTGGCGCGCAGAAACGTTGATTACCGGAGGGGGTGAAGGAAAGAGAAGTTTATTCTCTGCAAAGTCACTGACTCGGAGGGTGGCCGACATTATGATCAAGCGCAGAGGTTTTACACCGTCCTTTTTGTCCTTCCACATTTGCTCTCGCAACTTCAGGACACGGCTAAGTACACCAATGAGTATGTCCGTATTCATGGTTCGCTCGTGAGCTTCGTCGATGATGATGACAGAGTATCTGGATAGCAAAAAATCGGTGGCCAATTCGCGCAACAGAATACCATCAGTCATGAATTTGATCGTAGTTGAGGGAGACACGGTCGCGTCGTAGCGGATTTGGTAGGAGACCCGTGACGATGTTAGAGACAATTCATGTGCAACACGTGTGGCCATCGAAATCGCTGCGACTCGTCGAGGTTGTGTCACCCCGATCATGCCAGGGTTATCTACAAGATAAAGGTTAGTATATCCTCGCTCAGCTTTGGCTCCGCACACCTCCATTGGGATCCCCGAACCCTGCTTCATAAAGAAACTGCGGTATTTGTGTAGTTTTTCCACTACCAGTCTCGCCGCATATAATCACGACGGGATGGAGCAAAATAGACTCCATAATGGGTTGCTCTTCTGCTGTGATAGGCAACATTAATCGGGCTTCTTCGACATCCTTGGGTCGCGTGACGGAAACGACCTTGGCTTTCCATTCAGGGGTGGAAGAGCTCGACGATTGTTGCGGCTTGCTCGATAGATGTTCTGCCAGCGCAGTGGCAGGCAATTTTAGGTCATCTCCAAGCGGACCACGCATCATGGCATCGTGAGGTGGACGCGAAACCTTGCGTCTTTTCGAAGGGGGCTGTCGGATAGTATCTTGGATCGATCCCGGCTGAGTGGGTGGCTCATCGACGGCGGCGACATAACCCTTGGCCACAGAGAGCTGCTTCATTGCCCATGTCTTGAAACCTGTGCGCTTCACAGAAGTAGTATCGGTCTCCATATGATGCAAACTGTGGTCCGAATCATTGTCTGATGCCGACCCTGAAAGGGAATCAGCCTCGTCGTTTTCATCTTCTTTCGTGTCATTCGCGGAATCTGAGCTATCGAATGACGTATCAGACTCGTGCTCGGGGTCCAGCTGCGTAGAATGCTTTGACCACCGTCGAAAGCTTGCCTAAGAAAATATAACGAGATCACGAACAGGAAATTATCGATTGACCGACCTTTTGACCAATCTTTTTACTTTTGACGATGCGAGGGGTCATGGGAGTACCATCTGCGTTTCGTCTGAGGGCACCGCCGACAACAGTAGACTGCGTTGATTTATCTTGCGCAGCCAAACTGGCGGACATGTCCACAACCTGGACTTGGTCTGGAGTGGCAGCGTTCGATGAGTCAGCGCTAGCGGAATCGGAATCCATCACATCGAGTTCGGCATCTTCGTTCTCGGTGTCAGCGGGTTCCGTGATAGAAAATTCATTGTTACGCCGTCTCCGTTTGTTGGATCGACCATCCATGAAACGCCGAACTTCTATATCTTCAGTTTTGTCCAACCGTACGCGATGAGAGACCGCCTTTCCTGTCCCTAGTGTTGAAGAGGACTGCAGCTCCAAAGTCGGTATTGACGCTTGAGTCTGACTGTACAAGTGAGTGAATGATCAAAATGCACAAAAGTGACCATACGCCAATTTCTCGAAGATCAACATCCTCTCCTCTTGCCTGAGTTTTTTGTCCTATCAAAAGATACGTCAACGCAGCGTATTGAGAAACGAGCTTGTCTTACAATATACTTTTCTAGTCTCTTCCTCTTCTTACTTGACACCTTGCTCTCCGATTGTGCTGCAAGCTACGCCAATGGTAAATACACGACGTCATGATAATTGCGGCTCACCTCCTGGACGAGTCTCTCCTTCCTCTCCTTTTCTTTCTGTTCTCGGGATTTCGGAACGAGGATTTCTGCATTAGGATCTGGTGTCTCTGCTGACACAGTATTAGGTGCATGCTGGGGCCGTTTCCCCTTCTTGAGTGATCCCGGACATGACTGGCGCGCCCTGGAATTATACCTCTCTCGTAGTTGTCTCATCCCGATCACTGTTCAGTATTCAGCAGAGGTGCACCTACTACAACGTGGATGCAGATGAAATTAGTCAAAACTCATTACATAAGCTTAGCTACACTTTGGCATAACATTTGCTAGTTGACCAATTTAAAGTTTACTGCCACAGTCGACTCCCTCCTAACACATACCCCATATAACCCATACTCCCTTTTAGCTTTTTCAGTTTCCCAAGTCCATTTGCAGGCCATAACCCATGACTCTCCCATAACACATACTTCCAGCACATAACCGCTTAAGCCGTTACCATGATGGTGTAGTGACCAAAATCTTTCTGTTGTTACAGTAGCTCAGAAATGAGTAAGGCACAACTACATGGGTATAGCAGAGCAGACTTTGTAACATAAGTAAACGACACTACTAGTAATATAGCATGAATCTACCTTTCCCTTATGCACCCAGCACATATCAGGATGAAGAAACAACAAAAGCATTGAAGTTGTATGAAGATGGCGAGGGGTCGAAACTGAAATTCTGGGGCTGAAGGTTGATAATGGTTTGGCCGTTCCTTTGTAGCACTGCTTTCATAAACCCGCCAGCGCTAATAGGAAGTGAAAGTTTTGTCGCCCCAGTTGCAACATTGAATGTCTGCGACTCAGTGGATGACGTCGAAAGCGTCACAGTCGCAGGAGAAGTCGCGAAAACAACCACCCAGATCTTGTCTGCTGTCTGTGACGATAGAGAAATAACTCAGTCCAGACGGTATGATCATCGAGAAAAGGACTCACAATCTGATAATTGGCAGGCCGACCGACTGAATCCGGTGCAGTTGCGAAGGCTGGGTGGGGACGAGACCACATAAAGATCTGGTCTTTTGAGATTGTTGGGTACGTTCCCGTCTTGAACGCAGTGGCGTAGTATGATGTCATATTGAGCCAGCCTTGTAGACGTAAATCGGCGCTGAGACATAGAGTACAGAACGTAGCAAAGCTCACCAGTATGATTAAACCCGTTCACCCAGGCCTGACTATTCGGTTGCGCACCCTCAATAGGACCAATGTAATGAGATTCCCCAAAATCGTTCCAAGAGATGATCTCAATGATGTCGATTTGGTCGCGGATACCAGTCAGATATTCCCAGCGTTTCGCATATAGATGGTCGTCACTCAGGTAAATCCACTAAAATTAGCTAGGATTAGAACTGATCTGTCGCTGATGGTATGTAACTCACGTTCTTATTGTAAGTCTGCGGGCTATAGTGTGTGAAGAACCAAGGGGAGACGGCAGCCATGTATGATCCGCCGATAGAACTCAAAGCATTGATATATTCCTCATCGGTTATCGTAGCTCCAATATAACTTGAAAGCGAATCAAGCGCATCAGTTCCATAATTTGGTACAAAATCTGATGTGACTTGTGTGGGCCATCCAGAGTTCCACTAGAACGGGAAAAAAAAGTGTTGGAGTAATAAAAAGCACGACAATTTATCACTCTTACGTTGAACATTCCATTAATCACGCCCTTGAAGCTCTGGAAAGCAGACGTAGCCACGAAAAAGGAGGGGACAAAGTAGACAGCATTTTGGCCCGATAGCTGCTGCAGAAACTGAGTCGACCATCCTGACTGAACTGAACCTTGACCAAAGTGGCAAGATTCTCCGGAGAAAGTCGAGGCGAAAACACGACCATTGTAGATCAATTGGTTGGGATGCGAGGCGTATGTCGTGATATAATTCCGGAGTGTAGCAGCATCATTGGCACTGCCACAGGGGAGGCATCTAGTGGTGGACAACATGAAGGCAGCACGACGGTGAACAACGGAGGACGCACGTCATGTCGAACGACAAGAAGAGCTTGAAGCCCGTCCCCGATTGCAGTGCAGCCTGGTACCTGGTCGAGGATCAGCATGAGTTAATAATGTATCGTAGGCACTCACGCATTTGCGACCTGTTGAGGTTGCCAGGAATCACTTCCTACGTTGAGCGCGAAACCGTCGATGCCACTCTGGTGGGCAAGGAGAATATCCGACAACCAGTTTTGTTGAGTGTACGGATAGGTGTTTCCGACCATAAAATGGGCTACAACATATTTAGTTGAGTCCCTTCTAGTTAGTGGTTTGTGGGACATCGCCGTCAAGGCGACACGCGGATTCATAGGGGTGCCGATCGGGCCGGATACACCGACGTCAGCGACAAAGAACAAAGCTAGAAGTACAAACACGAAAAGCATAGCAAGCGAGTGGTGGGTGAAATGAGGGACAGTGAGCTTTGCGCGTCAAGCAGCAAAACCAGAACGAATGTTGCAGAGGTTTATTCGGCTGCTGGACCCTTGACAATAGTTCCATTGTCTTATACTCCCCAGCTTGGAGACCGATCGCGTTTTATAGATCACGTGACCATACATAGCCGAGCTCGACTACGATTGTCCAGCCGAGCCGAGCACCCTTGTTTGACATTAGACGGCCTGTGACATCATTGTTCGAAAACACCTCGACGTGCTCGGATGGTGGCAAATATGGATACTACGATCTAACGGTTAATTGCATAGCCTCATCCACCTGCACAATTCTATCTAATCTCTTCCAACTCTTTAAGCTTTTAACTCTGCTGTGGGTTCACTTGTGCCGTCCTGGTGATCACTTAGGTCAGTCATTTCGCCAAACCAAAAGCCAGATGTACTTACGGCAGCCTTTTCGTCGCTTGTCGCACTGGTAGCCGTGTCAACTGCGACAGGTGCGGACGGAGTTGAGTTTGGCTCAGACTGCGGTATCGGCTCAGCGTCAGTCGATGACGAATTCCCCTCGACAGTCGTCGTCTCCGTCTTCGCTACCACGTCTTCCCGTTCCTGGGCGTCCTTTGGAGAGTCGGCTTGCTAATAAAATAAGAAGTATGCGAGACAGGTACAACATTATGACTCACGAAAGCCTTTTCCATCGATTCCTTGACCTCCTGACCAGAAATCTCTGTGCCCTCATCATCGGCAATGGGTTTGACATCCTCTTCGCGGTGAGAGTCAACATGTTGCTATATAAACATGAACCACGTCACCACAAGGAAATGAGCGAATGAATGAATGCCACGTACAGCATGCTTGTCCTCATCCTCGTCCTACAAATACTGGTCAAGTGTCATGCAGACTGTCAAGTCGAGTTGTCACGTACATGGTGAGTTTTATGCACGTGGTCTGTATGAGAACCTTTGCGTGCTGACGGAGACACAAGGTACAGGAACTGTGTGACAGGTAGGCCCAGATGAAGAACGTGCGCGTCTACTGTATGTAGTATATATTATTACTTACCAGAGGACCGAACACCAGCGCAGACCCAATCTGCGGAGCAGAAATACGTTGAGTAATTTCACTCTGTGGACACTGGGGGCGAAACGCACTATCCACGGTCTGTCGCTCGATGCGCCCCCGTGACTGGCATGCGACTCAGAGCTCATCATGCGCCGGGTCAGCGCGACGCGGGATGAGCGGGCTGCTGTACTTAAATTGACACGCGTGAAAAAACGCAAAGAGGACGAAAAGTGGCGGTGTGCGGTTCTGGACATCCCGACAAAAGGGAGTGGGTCGAAAGATAAATAACAGAGTCAAGGTCGAACCGTGCGAGGTGGTCTACAACAAATTTCGATGACGTTACCCGTTGGCACGTATGTGGTGTGAACTTGGGCGGAGAGGACCGGAAAGCGAACCCGCAACTTCAAGTTCAAGTTACTCCGGTCGCCCACACAAACTTACAATCCGTAGGCTACTAATCGCCCAACTTTCCAAAATCCTAGCTTGACATGTCCACTACTTGCCCCGCACCATGATGCCTGTCGACAGGGGCATCATTTTTGCCAGTCAAATATCCGATACCTCAATGGATACAGTAGGCGGCCCGAAACGACCAGCGGTGGTTCAACTGGTTCAACTGGAAAAACCGGGGAGGATCGTCAATGCTCGTGTCGCTTGGATGCGCACGAACAGCGATCTCACCTCACGAACCACTTCCGAGTCATCATTTCGAATTCACCTTCGCTGTCGTCGGTTGGGTCAGGATTGCTGACAACCATGACCCGTCTTTTGGACGTCCGCTGCATACTCGCCTCTTCATGCTGATACAATTGATACTGTTCCCATTCCCAGGTTAGTCTGCGGTTCTTTATGCCGCCCGTCTCTTACCTTGGGTGGTGTCTGCCAGTGGTTTCGTATCTGCGTCCCCTGGAATTGCGTTCGCCCTCCCAGGTGTCTCCGGTTGATCCTGAACATGTAGTCCATCTCCTGCAACTCTCTCTCTGCTCGTGTCGACCATGATCTCGGGAACTCGGCGTACTGGGCGTCACTGTGATGACACCTTTTCCCCGTTTGTTTCCATGTCCTGCGTTGCGTTACAAATTCCATCGCTAGAGCAACGAACCTTCGAAACAGTTCCTGGATCGGAACCCTATAAGTGAGCACGGGCTGTTGAAAATGCGGTACGTCGAATCCTCACCAGTATTGTCATTTTTCGCTTCGTGGTTGCACTGACCACGAGGACACCCGTTACTCGTGCAACGCAGGGACTTATGTATGCACGGCAGGCATGTAGTTGCCGCCTATTAATGGCGCAGCAGGCAGGTCCGTACCCTCGTTGACTAGTACCGAATTCCCGATTCCATTCTGCTCGCCGTGAATTAATTTTCATTGCTTAATTTCCATGCGGCGTAAGCAAGATTTTATACCTCTTGGATGACATAGTTTAAACTGTGCACCACATTACAAAAAATATTTTGTCCGGACACGAGGGATTCGCGCACGGAACTCTGATGGGGTACTGTTTACATTCAGGAGTAAAAGTTGGTGTCCTTCCGACTCTTTATGAACATCGAGCGCATGTTCGTCCCCGATTATGTCGAACCCCCGTCTTTAGCCCACTTCCTATAGTTGTCCAAAGAAGTCTGTGACCACCACATCCGAGTATCACTTCCCAACAATCCTTCCACCTCCCTTGTTCCATGCTGTTAAACCGACCGTCATTATGCAGTAACCACCAGCCTTCACCCAATTTCCGAGATGTTGGATGAGTGCAGCCTGTTCTTTGATCGGCATATGGATTAGCACGTAAAATGCCACCACAGCATCGAATGGATCACAGATGGCATTTTGCACCTCTCCTTCAACAGACCCGGTCATGAGCTCGGTGATATCTGCTCTGAAAAACTGCCCTTCGGGAACGAGTTCTTTTGCTCGTTTAACCTGCACGGCACTGATGTCAACTCCAACTACGTGATGTCCTGCATTTGACAGCGTCCGCGCTACAGGAACGCCGCATCCGCATCCCAGGTCGAGCACGCGTGCACCCTTGGCAGGGCATAAGATCTCCATTAGCCAATTTGCCCACCAGGCGTGGTCGACTGGGACATCATCATCCTGTCGATACGAGTATGACAAGGCGTCGTAGCCGGTGCGAACAATCTCTTTAGGCTCCATTTCTGGGATGAGCGGTAATGAAGAGTGTAAGGTTGGGGTTTCTTATCGGCACAAAGTGATTGGGTGCCTGCAGGTCTTAGTATATTTTTTACCGCTTCCATTATATGTATTGGGTCGTTGTGTAGTAATCTGATCGGTGCCTTTGCAGCACGGATATCTGGGAGGGAGGGGACAACGTGGTGTTACATGTGTTCGGTGATCAGTGGGTCTTCGGACAAGGGAAGAAATTTTACGGGCCATCGATACCTTCCGCTATCCATCCGACAGAAGCGAACCACGTACGTCAACGATAGTCGATTTGTTATCTCCACAATGCAAACAATTCAAAGGCCCGCCTAGCTCAATTGGCCAGAGCGTCAGACTTTTAAGGCGGGTGTGAGGCCTGCGGTGATCTGAAGGCTGCGAGTTCGACCCTCGCGGTGGGCTATTGGTTTTTTCATAATTTTCACCTTTTATTGCCGTTCTTTCCCTGTTCTCAGATCTCATCCTTGATCAAACGGTGTGATTCATACACATAAGATACATTTTGGCTGGGCAGTGAGTAGTCTAAGAATGTCGTACAAGTATCACGATCATTGAACAACATACAGACGAAGCAAAAACGAAAGAATCTAGAACAGAAGGTGGACCAATGTACATGCACGCATACACGTAACGATCGTGCGTCTGCGTTGTAAGAGAGATGAGCATATAGTCATGGCTGAATGGGTGTTGGTCTTCCACATATATCACGGTTGTTCAGGGAGAATCTAGAGGCAATATCCCAAGAAACGACCAACTAAGTAATTGCACGGATAAATAAGCAGATGAATGGCCTGGTTGTAAAAGTCTCCCGAAACGTGGCTTCTAGCGACGTCCTGCGTATTGCCATGCCGATCACGGTCGTATGCTTCATGTAGGCTTATAGTAAATCGTGGTGAGATACTGAAACATCTGTGAGTGACCATGCCGTTCGCGGAGACCCATAAATACCTTCTGTCGATAACGTGTCGTGTTCCCGACAGCGAGTACACCATTACGAATCGCACTTGTACTCAGGTGATGAAGTACCACATGGGACGGCACGGGCAACACGCTGGCGTCATCCGACAATCCGACCCCATCCAGCCCGAGACGGGTGTGCGCCTGTGATGAACCTGCAAGGTGGGTTACATCCGTCCCACTCGCAGTGGTGATTGGGATGGGAGAGTGCTCATCCCCCCCAGCCTTATCCTCCCTATAGACGTCCCTTGCGAGCGTACTAGTCATTCCGAGTAGCGATCGTCCCTGCTTCCGCCTATGCTCGCGTTCTCGCTCTTTTTCCCGCTCCCGCTCGCGGCCCCTGGACGGTGGGGGTTGTCCAACTTTAACGTTCAGAATGAGTTTGTCCAAGTGCCTAGGAAGGACTGGAGCTGGAGGAATATTTGGCGCAGGGACTTGTTGGTGGGTGTTGACATAGCCCGGTTGATCATATTCTGCGGCAGCCGTGTAAGCAAGGTAAGCTTCTTCCTCACGAGCAGCAGCGACAAGTTCGGCGGGAATTTCATCTGTCCACTTGGACGATGATTTCGTGGCATCCGAAGAGGAAGGTACGTCGATCGTGGAGCCTTGGGTGGAGGTTGTGGTTGACCAGAACGAATGGATTGGATGAGCGGGCTGCTTCGGAGGAACAACAGAGACAGATATGCGGTGAGGCGGCGTCAAACCAGAAATTGGGACTGCAACGTAATTCGCCAAGCTCCCTTCGTCATCGACAGCTGTCGGAAGGTCATCGGCTAAGCGCCATTGTTCATCGACAATAAAACGGATATGGTGCGTTCCAGGCATGAGCGAGACCCAGGTGGACCACGATGTATCCGCAGGGGGGTCACTATGATGCGAGTCAGACGGACGAGTAAATCGATCAAGATAGACGCACTCTGATTCCATTTGTTGACGGCCCTTCCAATTGTCGTCACCTGCACGAGCAAGGACGACGGATTTCCCGCTCCCATGCCAAGTGATTCTAACGTTCACAAGTTCCTTTGAGTCATCCGAGGGACGACTGGAGGCAGGCTGCCCAAGTTCAGCCAGAGTATTGGTCGTGGCAGCCGCAAGTTCTTCCTCAGCCTTGTGTAGCGCGAGAGGGATTGTCGAATGAACTGTCTCCTGGATGAACTCTTGTCGATCAGGATGCGTGGATACTTCAATCTGGCTCTCCGCATAGAGTTCTTGCATGCGAGGATGCGCGGCAGCCTGGCCGCGCGACGCGAATGAATGTGTAGAATTGTATTGGAGAGGGGCGCCTCGGAAATAAGGGCTATTGCGATTACGGGGATGATGTTGATGGTGAGGAACTGGAATATGAGTAGATGGTGGCTGCTCGAGGAGCAAATCCGACGAGAAATTGGACGTATTGGTTTCCCGTGCAATATTCACTTTTACATTTGGTTGCCTTCCACGAGGAGAAGTGCCCGTATTTGAGGCATTGTTCATGGTGCCATTGTTGGAAACTGGAATCGGAATCGGGATTGGGGAAGTAGTTCTCAGTGGCCGACGATAGGGAGATGAGTTGGCGGAATTTTGGTGAGACTGTGCAGGAGTCAAAGAAAGGAGCGCAAGGTCTGGGAGCTCAAGGGATTTTTTCTTCGTGCGTAAGGAACGGTGGGGCTGATTGGGGTTCGGAGAGGGCGAAAGGGAGGGCTTTCGGTGGGTCGGTGAATCGATTTGCTTGGCCGGAACTGGCGATGGTCGATTAGGGTTCGTGTTCGACGTTGTGTTGCCCATCGTGTAGATCGCGTCGCCCGTCCTCGAAGGTGCCTCTACGCCTTACTAGCTCTTCGTCGCCCACACTCTCGATGGACGTAAAAGAAGAGTTTATCCAATGAGGATCCATTAGCCTTCCCCTGATAACCTCACCATCAGCAAATTATTATTATATTACGTAAATGTTATGTAATTCTTATCGTCCACTCCGGTTCTTGTCCTCTTCATCCTTCAAGTTGACCATGTTATGGTTCTGCCATTTCCTGCGCAGTTGCCAACTCGTGTTTCCGAGTAATGGCTTGACTTGTCTACTTTCATTGTGGCAAATAGTACAATTTACGTAGCTCGAGGTAGGGCCAAATACACATCATCATCATCGTTTCATGTTTCATGTTTCAATGTGGAGTCAATCCGTTGAGCAGACTAACACCGTTATCATGTCTGACGATACGCCAAAGATCGCCACCCGTGATACGCCTGATATATTTCTACAGGCCTCAAGCCCTGCGAATGGTGTCGAATCCAACGCTGGACTCCTGATCCCCGAGTCCAGAGATGGGTTTTACGGCTACAACGACGAAAAGAGTCTTCAGCAGGTAAGTTATCGCTAGTAATATCCAGTCAGAGCTAGAGACTACATCCAGATCGAAGAGAAGAAATTGGCCCACCGTCGCACATCTGATGCCGCCATCTCCGACTCTGGCTTGTCAACAGTTTCAGGGAACTTCGGGCTCTCCGCAATCCGCGAGGCCTTGCAAACCAATGAACAGCAGAGCAGTGCATCCCCTCTCGTCGAAGACGAAGACAAAACGGGCACCGAGCCGCAGACCCAATGTGTGGATTTTTGCATAGATTCGAATAAGAGCCAACTGAGATTCGATATTTCAGTGCAACCCTCCGTCACCCCTGAGATGGCACGTACCTTTAAGTTGTTTCAACATTGCCTCGAGCTACGCGACAAATACATAGCCAAGTCCCTACAGAGACTCGGGGACGACCCTAGGGACCATGACGGTCACTTCAATGGAATAGCGGAGGGCTTTGCAGGCGTATCCGGTGTACAGCCCCATGTCGACTTCGGCAAAGCTAGGGTTGCTGAGAGCCCATACAAGGCATGGAAAATATACCCTAAGCCACCGCCTCCACATTGGCATTTCACCGCAAAGCACGACGCTCCGGCCGCCGACGGCCATGTCACTGTGGAAAACGAGAAATTTGATTTTTCCACCTGCCAGATCCCGAATTCGCAACCATGGGAATTCAGGATCGATGACAAGGGCGTATACCAAGTGTACTCTACCGCTGCGGGTATGCATGTGGATTCTTGCGTACTGATGCAATTGACAATGATCACAAACCTCAGATGAGAAACCGATGTTTGATATTCCATCCATCAGGGAATATTTCATCGATCTCGACCATGTTCTTGAGGTCATATCCGATGGTCCGGCCAAAAGCATAGCATATCGCAGACTCAAATATTTAGCAAGCAAATTCGAAATGTACAGCTTACTCAATGAATCCCAAGAGTTGGCAGCTATGAAGGTGGGCAAATGTTACTTACAGGTAGTCCCATTACTTATTTCCCAGTTTTTAGAGCGTCCCTCACAGGTCAGAATAAGTTGTAAACTTATCTAGTATCATTGACAGCAGGTGCCTCCAGGGATTTCTACAACGTACGCAAAGTAGATACTCACGTACACCTGGCTAGTTGCATGAACCAGAAACATCTATTACGATTCATCAAGGCAAAGATGAAACGTAGTCCCCATGTATGTCTCATTTGCACCTACCGGACTGTGGCCTTAACGTCGCTCCCCTTCAGGATATTGTCATATTTCGTGACGGGGCCGAGTTGACGCTAGAACAAGTTTTCCAGTCCCTTAAATTGAGTGCCTACGATCTGTCCATCGACACGCTCGATATGCACGCCCACCAAGACTCATTCCATCGCTTTGATAAGTTCAACCTCAAATACAACCCCATCGGAGAATCTAGGCTTCGGGAGATATTTCTGAAGATCGATAATCGTATTGATGGACGCTACTTTGCTGAACTGACTCGAGGTGGCACTCCTTCCTCGCATGATGGGTGTTCGGATCACTAATCATCTTGCAGAGGTGATGACCGATGTAGAACAGAGCAAGTACCAGGTACGCACGCTAGCGGTATACTCACCCATTAAACTCACACTTGTACAGAATTGCGAATGGCGAGTTAGCATATACGGCAGATCGGTAGACGAATGGGACAAGTTAGCCAAATGGGTTATCAACAACAAGTTATTTTCCCATAACGTTCGCTGGCTCATCCAAGTACCGCGGCTATACAATGTTTACAAAGAAAATGGCGTGGTTAGGACTTTCGAAGACATTGTGATCAGTAGGTTGCCGAATATTTTCATGGTCCAGGTTTGAAATTTGTTCAGATGTATTCCGCCCGTTATTCGAGGTCACTAAAGATCCGACATCGCACCCAGAACTCCACGTTTTCCTACAGCGCGTCGTCGGGTTTGACAGTGTGGACGACGAGTCGAAGGCCGAACGTCGAATTCATCGTAAATTCCCCTATCCTCGTCTCTGGGACACCACACAGAATCCACCATTCTCGTACTGGTAAGTCCGCCCACGGGCTCTCTTTCCTGTCCGTCTGGAGCTCTTTCCTGTGCTAGGATTTATTATATGTATGCCAACATGGCCAGCCTCAACTACTGGCGGCAGGCACGAGGTTTCAGTATGTCACCTTGTTGGCTGTGATCCTGCTTTTACCTACCCCTCACGACAGACACGTTCGTCCTCCGACCCCATGCCGGAGAAGCAGGCGATACGGACCATCTTACTGCCACTTTCCTCACCTCTCATTCAATTTCTCACGGTATACTTCTTCGTAAGGTTCCGGCATTACAATATCTCTTCTATCTGAGGCAGATTGGTCTCGCAATGAGTCCTTTGAGTAACAACGCCTTGTTTCTCACGTATGAGCGGAATCCCCTCCCAGAGTTTTTCAATACTGGGTTGAACGTAAGCTTGAGCACTGATGATCCTCTCCAATTTCACTTTACCAAGGTATGTCACCGTTATTATCCCGTTGACTTAAAACCGATGCATGTTGCTATGGCCATAGGAGCCGCTGCTAGAGGAATACAGCGTAGCTGCTCATGTGAGATTCGCACACCTTCTAACAAGGGATATCTCACGTTATACCACGGTGTATAGATATACAAGTTCCCCCAGAGTTCCCTTGCCGAACTGGCCCGTAACTCTGTTGTACAGAGCGGTTTCGAAATGGAGATCAAACGTCACTGGCTAGGTCAAGAATGGTACCTTGCCGGAGCCGCTGGAAATGACATCCACAAGGTGAGATGATCATGGGAACATGTCGGTGGTATTTTTGCTGACCGAAAATGATACTCCGGCGTTCGCGTAGACAAACGTGCCAGACATCCGACTTGCCTATCGCCACCAAACCCTAATTGAAGAGTTGGAGATGATCAACCTGTGCTAGGTTCTTAGACAGCGAAGCGATCCAATGACAATCACCATCCCTCATTTGTACTTCTTTGAGTTTACAGTGTGTAGTAGTCAAGTCTTAGACCGGAACGAGTGAACACCGGCGGAGCCTCATAGCCGAGACTTTGCCACTGGCAATGAACAATGTTCCTGAAAAAAAGCCACGACAGTGGCGGCCAAGCGTAAGGCCACAGGTGACTGATCTGGGACTAAACTGGTTTTAACTTGTGACTATGGCAGCGATGGAATTGATTGTGTCTCCAGATCGTGACAGCGCCATTCCGAATAGCCTGAGCCAGCCTATGATCTATCAGCTCCACTGACGAAATTCCTGTGCGGCCGCCAATGATGAACCAAGCCTCACATTGAACTATATTTTGTCAGGCATACTATAAAAACGTTCCTCCTTGGTGCCTAGTAAATTTGCGACCATAATTCCCAGACAACTTCATTGACGCCATCCCCGGTGAAGAACCGTTTGACCCACTGCTAAAGGGAGACTTTCAACACACTGTGATCCTCAACTCAGTGGGGCACCATGTCAGACGCGAGATCGAGTGACGTGTGTGAGGATTCCTCTCGGCCACCTCGTACCATCGTTCTTTGCTTCGATGGCACTAGTGCACAGTATGACTCCACGGTATGTCCTTCTATGATGATCATCGGGTTAGACGGGATAGCTCAATGGGGATAGAATACCAATGTGGTTAAATTCTTTGGCCTGCTCTGCAAAGACTGTCCAGAGCAGCAAGTGTCTTATTATCAAGTACGTTTTCTAGTTCCGCCGTCCGGGCTCCCAAAGTTCGACTCTGGTGTCATCTAGGCAGGAGTCGGCACGTATTTCGCACCTGGAGTTGTTTCACCGCTATGGACTCGGTTGGCATCGCTTCTGGATGAAGCATTCGCTTGGTAGGTACATCTAAAATTCGTATCCACGATAGATGACATACCAGTGTAGGTATCTGGATGCGCATGTAATGGGTGGCTACAGATACCTTATGGATAACTATTATCCCGGGGACAAAGTCTGCTTATTCGGTGGGTAGTGCCACACTGTCTCGATCAAGCTTGCTGCTAATTTAGATTCAGGTTTTTCTCGTGGAGCATACACTGCTCGCGCATTGGCTGGCATGCTGAACAAGGTAATTCGTGTAGCCGGGAATGTTGTCCGCGATGTTTAATCGATGTCGTGAAGGTTGGACTGTTGCCAAAGGACAACCTTCAGCAGGTCAACTTTGCTTACAAGGCATACAAATGGACTGACAAGGAGGGAATCAAGCTCGCTGCTGGTTTCAAGCAGACCTTCTCACAGCACATTAAGGTGGAATTTGTAGGTGTATGGTAGGCATCGTCAAGATCCCAGGCCAATTTTTGTTGCTTACTTGCCGTCAGGGATACTGTGCAGAGCACTGGGGCGCTTGTCAATCGTCAATTACCCTTCACGGACTCCAACAGTGCTGTCAAGGTATTCCGGCACGCGCTTTCTCTTGACGAAGTATGCCCCATTCAAGATCGTACGTGGAACCTCCTTGACCTTTGTCGCCTAGCATCGTTCTAGATTCCGGCCAAATCTGTACCATTGGCCCTCACAAGATGACGAACCCGATGAAGTGGCCGGCTTGGGAAGGGCAGCAATTCGGAAATTCCATGCCCTCAAGTCAACCTTGGAGCAACTTTTCAAGAGAATGAAACCAGGAGTTCAACCATACCAAACAATGGACGGTGGACCTTTTGCCGATGGTGCTCAATGGAACGGGCGTGGTGATGAAGATGAAGTAGTCACGGACACAATGCAGCCGAAGGCAGGGTTTGTCACCGAAGAATCATTCACGTGTACGGATGTGCTGGAAGTATGGTTTGCGGGTTGTCATTGCGGTCAGTTCAAGTTCCACAAGCTCGTTTCATGGCTTAGGGTCCTTTCAGACATTGGCGGAGGAAATGTTCAGGATGATGTTGAGGTGTCTCTTGCACAGATCACGTTGCATTGGATGGTGGAACAGGTCATACAATCTCAATGTGGAATCCTCTTCGACAGCGACGAACTCGCACGCATCGGTTTCACTCTCCCGCCATCTTCCCCACATACATCGCCGGATCCCAATATCAATGGCCTGCCCCTCGTTCCCTCTGAAATTCAAACAACACTGGATGCTATAGATACCAGTGGTTCCGTTGTGCAAGAATTGCGGAACGAACCTACTCCGAGTTCGGAAACATACCCTGAGCGTTCTGACGCTATGGCACCGTTATTCGATGAGTTGAGGTTAAACAAGTTATGGTGGATACTAGAAATCCTGCCTTCCTCCAATGCTTGGCAAGATCGTAACGGGGTGTGGCACAATAAATGGAGGTAAGCGCTCGAATATTGCTCCATTGAATTGGTTTGACAAGCTGGAATCGGACCACAGCATTAACCTGGGTAGGGGCCGCTTTATACCTTTTCAGAAACCGAAGTTTCACCACACCGTGAAGGAAAGAATGGATTACGAACCGCTGAAGTACAAGCCACGAGCCACTTACGATGATAATGTGGTCTACGTTTGATCACTGCTTCCAGACAACCCTCGGGAGTCGGGATCGGTTCCTCCGGAGAGCAGCTGCGCTATTTATGATTCAAGACTATTTATAAAACTACTAATGTATATTAATTAATGTTACCGTTCGGACTATTCACAGTGTTAGCCCTCTTCTACATAGGTCTGACGCCCTCATGTGAGGACGGCTTGTAACAATTGGCACTACCAACATCACTACCATGCTGTCATCAACTTGGTTTCCCTCACGCTCCAATTGGACCGAATAATGGCCGGCGTGTGAGCCACTGCGAGAAACCAGTATGTACGTACAGCGCGCTCAACGCCGTTGATCCGACCTTCAAAGCCTTGGCGTACCTCCGAGAGGACAAAAATTGGCCCAGTCCTTGATCCCAGAAGTTCGAGGACCAAGAGTACCATCCCTCCAAGTTCTGCGCCAACTGTGACGGAGGTGCCTGAAAACTTTGTTCATGGCTGGCAATACTAGTTGGGTTTTCGTTGACGACCGTGATCCAGGGATCGCATATGGGCCGTCTGGCGCAACAATATGGCACGGAGGTGTATCGCAAGAATACGACCAAACTACAACTGGCCTCGATCCCGGGGCCACGCTGACTTACTACTTCAACGGTATGATATCGTTTGGATACGTCGTGCGTGGAAGGGAAGGGCTAATTTTCTCTCTGTGCTCGTTTTCCAGCTTCGAGCATAGGTGTCTTTGGAACTTATGGTCCTACGGGGGACTCGGGACCGCCTATCGCTCTCTACCAGGTGGACAACACTCCTGCTACCTCAGTAACTGCTCCCATCACTCAGGCGACACTATATCGCCAAAGCTTTTGGACATCAGATGCACAGCTACCGTCGCTAGCACCCGGTGCATTTCACAAGTTGGTCGTGACCGCAACGGCCCCGAACAACACGCTTTGGATCGACTATCTCGGTTATCCACCTAATAGTGAGTGAACGATGTCTGTGCTTGGTAGGTCTCGATTCTTACTTCCGTGGAAGATTCTACCACGACCACGTCTACATCTAGCACCAGTACCTCTTCGTCTACATTCTCCACAAGTGTTACACCCACGACCTCCTTCACCGTTATCCCGACGACCACTGCTGGGGGCCAGACGGCATCTGTAACCTCAAGTACGGGAACCAACACTGAAGCCATCGTCGCGGGCATCGTCGTTGGGACAGTCGCGCTCATCCTGGCTACTGCTGCACTCGTTTACATGCGGCGCCGGAGGCCACGTCCTACTGCAGGGGAATACATGATTCAAGGTAGGTTTCCTAGTCTCTGGACCCTTCCTCGAATACTCAAGCGATTATTCAAGGGGACATTGATGCTTCGCCCAGTATGGCTCATAGCCATCACACATCCTCAACCCACACCGTGACGCCGTTCCCACTGACTGAACTGACTAAAGATACCCCTTCATATTCGAGCATTCCACAACAAGACGACTCTCGAGAGCAGGTTCCGAGACCATTACCGTCGGTCCCGGTGAGAACGTTTGACGGAGGCGTCAGGCTCATGGGAGGGTCTATGGAGATACCCCCTGAATACCAAGAACATTATTAGTCCAGCGGTCTGGGGATGGGTAAAGTGCGCCACAATAATCCGGTGACAAGGCATTAGTACGAAGCACTCAATCTTCTGATCTGCTGGTTGATAAATGCATGGCTTTTTCTAATACAAGAATATTAACAAGTTGAGATAATGATGTGCGAGGAAGTAGCAAGTGACAGCTGATATGATCTAAAGAAAGGAACAAGCCCGACGAGGACACACGACGCAAGCAGCGAGAAGCCAGCTCAAAACGTGTTCGCCCATGTCTCGAGATCGAAATTCGACGCCCGTGCCTGGTCTATCCATTGGTGTTTCTATCAAGGTCCTTGTCAGTGTGATCAATGTTTCTGGGATCTGAAAACATACCAGCAGCTCTTTGGGAGTCTTTCGAGCATCAGGATCTTTGAACAAACAGCTGTCCACAAAATCTTCCGCTTCTTGAGGGAATCGTCCTTCAGGAGTCAGCCGAGGAGCAGGCTCGTTTACGATGTGTTGAAGTAGCTCGAGGATACTCATCATCATGCCCCCTCCTTGTAAGCTAACACCTTTGGATTTTCGTCGGTCCTTCTTCGCATTCTTATCCTTGTCCTTGATGACGGGTGGCAAAGTCATGGTGCTCGGGGAAAGGGTCCCTTCCAAGTCCGACAGGTCAGAATCATCAGGATCTGACTCTGAGAAGGGAAAGCGGCCCAGTGCTAGCTCGATTAACGAGATTCCAAGTGACCAGACGTCCGATTTGACGGTATACTGGGCACCTTGTATACGTTCGGGCTGTACAACATCATGAGGATGACGCGATTTTGCACAACGGGGGACATACGCTCATGTAGGTCGACGTTCCGACGAAGGTATCCGCGATCGAATTAATAAGTTCTCCCGATACTCCAAAGTCGCATATCTTGATTTGACCTTGGGAGTTGCACAGGATATTCGATGGTTTGATGTCTAGCGTCTGTGCGTCAGCGCGGACCATCACGAAGGAATTGGTATGTATACCGCGATGAATGATGCGATGTACATCGTAGAGGTATGTCAAACCCTCTAGCACGGCCAACGCAACGTGCCCGACAACTTCGATATCAATGGCGCCAATCTTCTTATAGATACCGTCAAGTGAGCCTTTGTCCATGTACTCCATGCAAATGCAAATGTTTGGGTCCGACAAGAACGCGCCATAGAAAGAGATGATATACGGAGAGTTGCAGTCATGCATGATGTGCAGCTCACGCAAAATTTGCTTGCGCACAGATGGTTTGGCATCAATAAGAACGATCTGTGCGTAACCAACGACAACGTGTCAGCGGGCTCGACAAAGGAGTGAGTAGCTCACCTTCTTCGCCATGATGGTCTTGGTAGGGGCATGCTCGACCTTTTTGACACTCCCGCCATTACCCTGTCCAAGTTCTTGAAGGTCCTTGAGATCCTCGTTCCGAAGGTCATAACGCGTCTCCGCGTTCATGTCCAAGTTTGCGAGCGTGTTTGAAAGGGTTGTATGATACGTATTCCGACGTGCAGATGTGGCACTAGCGACCGGTGCAGACGGAGGACCGACGCCAGCGGCAAGCAAATTCCCGTCAGCATCGCTCGTCACTGGGGTCTGACCGAGCTTTGGGGCATTCAAATTCATGGGTGGCGGCCGTTTCTTCCCCTTAGCTACTCCTGTCGTTGCTGGCGCTGCGCGTGTGGGGATCGGCTCTGGCTCTTTTGGCTTGGCTGACTGAGTGACATCGAGTTGCAGAGCCTTGAAGTTACGTTTCTTGCGGATGGGGGTTGTCATTGTGGCCAACCCGAGGAAATTCCAGCAGGACCAGTCAAGATGGTGCCGCACCCAAAAGGCGAGAGCGACAATGCGAACGGTGGAGAGGCAATTTAAACTTCCAAGGACATCATCTACACACACAACTCTACATATTACATAATCAAAACACCCTTTTCTATCTCGAGGTCGAGTATTTCTAGCGATGTCAGTCAGCCCGTTGAGTAACCATTTACTTCGAGACAAGGATATCCTTACAGGTAATCAGATCTTGTTCATACTATTGTCCCAGAAGAGACTAACTGGGAAGTTCTTGTATTGATCAGTGAACAGGGATTCAGTCTACGTTCGATACAGAGTACAATTGCGTCGATCTCCGGGGGGACCAGGAACGTGCAAGTGCGTAAAGCATGAGAAGGCATTATGTATACGCAGGTACGCGACAATGATCATGTTATGTATACACCATGATGTCAAAGAGCGGTACCCATCGGCTCGCCTGACTCCATTTCGTGGCTCGCTCGCTCATCCGAGGGACCAGTGACTACGAAATGCTCCTGCTCTTGCCCGTGCTCGGCCACCTCCACAACCGTGTCCACAGCCGGACGTGATTTTGGAGGCGATTTCTGAACCGTGGATAATGAATTGCCCTGTTGCTGTGCCAGCGTCGGGCTAGAGACGGAATCATTGGACACAACACTCGCAATACTCGCACGTGAGAGCGAGAACCTCGAGGCCCGGCTCGACCAAAGTGATTGTATTCCAGCCCCCAGAGAGTTCAATGCCGCTTTCGTGTCCGAAGCAGCCTGTGCCATGCTAACAGGACGCGGGGCCGAAAGTGCACTTGCTGCAGACTCTCGCGAGGTCTGCCGGGATATATTGACACCCGGTTTCGTGGAATCTGTCATAGTCGCGGGGAGGCTAGCTTCTGATTTCGTGATCTCAACAGGAGCACCGTAGGGGCTAGATGTCATGTCTTGCATGGAGGGAGAGCTGACTATACGTTGTTGCCATCGCTCGCGAACACCCTCGACAGCTTTGAAGAAGTTGGCTGAACCAGCCGTGAGTGTCCGTGAGATGGCTTCACGCGTTGGCGCAAGTTGTTGCTCTAGTTTGAGGTCTTGGATACCTTCCGAAAGCCGGAGTCCTATGTCTGACACCACTGACGGTTTCTCGTTACAAGGGTGCCTGGTGACAGAGTGGTGATCAGAGTTTGGTGAGTCTCGGGATCACAAACTAACCGAGGCTCAACAATATCAAATAACATCGGATCCGTTGACCTATCCCAGACTTCATAGGCATTTGTCTTGGTGAATTCGGCTATCCACAAAGTACTGAAGTCCTCTAGCGTGCTTGCATCGCCACCTGGTATGATATGAGCCTCGGGAACGAGCGTTTACAGCTACCAGCCTACCAGTCCCTGCGATGATAGTTCCATTACCCTTCCCTTTCGACAGGAATTCTCGATATCGCACTGATGCAAGTGCGGCGGTTACATACTCCTCGAACTGTCGATTGTCAGTCATTCTATTCGTATATTGATATGCTTGATCCAACACACCTTTGCTCTGAGGTAATCATCACTACCCTTGAAACTTTGAAGAGCTCAACATTGAGCAACTCAAATCTGAAGGAGAAAGAACGTACTGCATGACGGCTTTGGTAGGGTCAGTGTCGTCCCATGAGTCGTTTACGTCCCGAACAATTTCCTCGACCCATTTGCGATCTGCAGGAGTGAGAGCAACCAATCGTTCCAGTCTCGGATTCCGAAACTCGAGGGTAGCAGTCTCGGTCTGCGAAGAAGGCTTAAGCGACGGCTAAGGAAGAGTAAAGAGAACTGTACATTTACTAGTAAATCTATCTCCTTTTGCTGCGTGACAATTGTATTGGTACTTCCACAGAGCCAACTTTGAGAATCCTTCAGGAGGTCGAGTTGTTGCAGTGGCAGACATGGCTGGAAAAAGGCATCCTAAAGAGAACGATTTAGCTTAAACGCTTGGGGACAGCACATCCAGATCAACCTTTCCGAACAGGTCCAACGGCAGACCAATGTACGCCAGCATACTCTTCCGATCTGAAGTTTTGAGTGAATTAGGTCGGGATAGCGTGGGTGCTCGCGTTGCTAATGGAGGGGAGCCGCAATCATCCAGCGTTAGAAGTAAACCTACACATAGTCAGTGAATGCATAGTTATGAGTTGGTAGGCACGAACTGGGTATAAGGGAGATCAATGAATATTGGTAAGTGCACAACCTCTCGACGGGATGTCCATAAAACATGATCTAGAAAGTGGTGAGCAAAGGTCTCTAACGCGTGTGTGCTGACAACCTTCTTTTGTAGCATAAGAGCCTTCAGCAGCACCAACGCACGATGCCGAAAAACGTGAACGAATTCTCTCCTATAAAAACTATTGAATGCTGACGCAATAGGAGTGTCCAAGAACTTACAAGCTGGTTCCTTTTCACCGGCAAGTCAGCAATCATCGCAGAAAAGACAAGATACGACTTGCTACTAACCTATGTAGAGACCACTCTCCGTGAGTTGCGTTCGTAGCGACATTTCCAATGAATTCCCAAATTCGACCAGAATTTGCGTATCCGTAAAGTCTCTGTAGATGGTGATAAGATGCGAGCAAAGTTGAGTAAAGAGAAGTTTACCTTTGAGCAAACAAGGTCCTTGTGACGACTCCCAGTCGATCACTAAGTTGACTTGTCAGTGTTGCACACTGAGATATTTTACCCACTGACCGTATTGGACCAAACACAGGCTTGCTAGCCAAGACGACGACTGCTTTTTGGACGATGGAACGCGTCACGTCGACATCTCTGACGAGCAAGGTCGAAGCGGCGATTTGTCGGTTACATCTGTGAACACATTCGACACGTTTTCTGACATGTAGTACAGAGACTCACGAGATCCCAAATATCGTGGTGGGGTTCGATACGTCTGGGACGAGATGGAAGTAGGAGTAGTCTTCTAGAGACTGTGTGGCAAGATAAAATTTCATATACACGTGCGACAGATGGAGCACACCAGATGAGCACCGTCCGGAAGGGCGAGAAAGGGAAGGACTTTCGCGATCTCCTCGTCCTCGAAAATGTCACCTTGGCTGAATTCGATCTTGGGGCCAATCTAGTGCTGGATGGACATGATGAACGGATGTCGTGTCCAACGAGCCTTACCAAATGGTTGAAGTCCACCAAAGCGATGCCCAGCACGAGAGGACCATGGGGAGGCTGTAACAGCATTGATTCTGGCCGGGCCTTTCGCGAGTAGGTTGACGCTGCGGAGGTGAAGGAATCGACGTCGGTGGCGTCGGAAGACGACGGAGGGTAGGTCACAGACACGGCATGTGTTTTTGGTAGCTCTGGTTGTGAGACGGCGGCGGAAGTGATAGAGCTTGCTCTCTGTGCATCCAAATCGCTACGAGAGTCGTCTGTTTCGGAGCCGAAGTCAATTTCGATGGAATCGACCTGCGAATCTCTTCTGAAGAATTCTTGTGCGCGTAATGGCGTGTGAGGGGGGGAGGAGAGCGGGATTGAGCGCTGGGATGCGGTCTCTGCGTCTGCATCGCTCCCGGTGTCGCCGCGATGGGCTGCGCCGTCTGGGCCGTCGTGCCGGGCGATGGGGTCCATGACAAGGGCAGATGACGCACGTGACGCGGCTCATCACCCATATGTCCACGTTCGCTCTGGTGGGAGGCATCATGAGGAGCTGTGCTCCAAGGGACCGCCAGCTCAGATACCCCCACCATGCTCCCCGCTCTCTCCTTCCTCGCCCTGCTCTCCCCAGCCCTCGCGATACCATTCCCTAGTTGGAACACACAGACCCCCTTCCTACCCTCAAACTTCAAGGTAGACACACCCAAGGTCGAGATTGGCTGGGCCGATCCACGAATCCTGGGTGGCCAGTTCATCGATGTGAACTTCCTCTCCTTCGCGCCGACCTCCCTTGACCCCTGACCCGCACAGTTTACGACACCTAGATACGGAGAACCGTTGAACGTCATTATATCTAATCTATCAGATCCATTCGTTCTCACAGAAGAGGGTTTCCGCTGGTACTACAAGTACGCTATCCTATTCTCTGCCAATTGCAACCATGTGGCTCATATTCACAAGGTCCATCGGGTTCTCCGAGGAGTGCTTCGGGTTGCATTACGGTCATGTCCACAAGGCAGACCTTGGCGACGGAGACAGCAAGAAATCTGAGCATATTCTGGCGCGCCAGCATTATTTCCCTCGTTTGGGAACGTGCTGGGAAAGCCTCGTTGGCAAGCCACAATTAATGGCCTTTGTTGCGTGGAGGTTTTGATACCACATTTAGGGGGAAATCATTTCCGCGCTTGGAAACAAAATGGAACCGAGATCGATACCGGGGCATGGTTCCTTGGGTGCGTCGAAAGAGCTATATACCTTGGCTCGATAATTCATTCTGGTATCTAGGGTGTCAAAGGAGCAGGTTCGCTCAACACTGGGCTACTGTGTCTCTATTCTTTGACCAAGCTTCTACTCCAGGACTACATCAAACACCATATGATTGTCCCTGACGGATACAACATCGGTCGCGACTTACTTGTCCAGTCCGCCGTCTCCGGCAGCTCGTGGAAAGGCATTTCGTGGGTGACCGATGTAGAATGGCGTGAAGGGCTTATCGAACCGGGCTTTAAAGGTATCGACCACTATGCGTCAACATACTCCCTGTCACTTGCTCACATTCTCCATGCAGGAATCAACCATGCCATCGCGCAAGATGGCCGTATCGCGATCCTAACGGTCCACCGCGTCTGACGGTCTATTTGACTTATTTTGTTAATTTTTGAACATCCCAGAAAGAAAAAGCCTGGGTCATAGAACTGACGGTGTATACCATCGGAACATTTCTTATGATTATCCACATGCCACTCTCGATTCCATGTTGTTGTACATACCTCGCCGACTATCCTGTATTCGTTAGATACTTGTGCCATTATTTAAGTATGTGTATGCTAGAGGAGCCTAACAGACGCTTCTGCCACTAGAGTCGTTCCGTACGCATCGAGTTCACTGGATGCCGCACAAAGCCGTGCAACAGCGTCGCCATAGACCCTCGCTGGCTGTGCTTTTCGAGCTTCATCTCACTACTCTTCGACAAAGATCGATCAGGTCATCTACTGATTATGAATACAAGAAATGCATAGGCTTGTACAGAGTGATAACACACCGCAAACTTGAAGGACAAGCGCAGGCATACAGAGCAGAAAATAGCGTCAACCAATATACTTCTCTTGACAAGCTCAGCCTGAGCACATCACGCACGCCTCCTTGTTCTCAAGAGAACACTGCAGCTTGGCCTCCTCCAGCTCGCGGTCCTTCTGACGCTGGAGGGCTGCAGCATACTCGGGATCAAGCTCCTCACTCCCTGCAGTTGTCGAGTTCGAGGTAGCACCTAGCGAAGAAGTTGAAGGGATAGGAGCATTTGTCCTGGTATTGCGTACGGGAGAGGGGGGTACTGAAGGGGTTGGTATGCTATTGCCATTCCGTTCTGGGCCTCGTGCTTTGTTGGATGTCTCTAGCGCCTTAGCAGCTTTCAGAGTGCTTTGATCAATCGTGAACTGGATGGCCTGGGCAGCCGGGCGTGTACGGAGGTAATACATTCCGGTCTTCAACCCCTTCTTCCATCCGTAGAAATGCATGCTTGTGAGCTGACCCAGAGTAGGAGCTTGCAAATGGACATTCAAGCTCTGGCTTTGACATATAAAGGCGCCACGATCGGCAGCCATGTCAATGACTTTCTTTTGGCTGATTTCCCAGACAGTTTTGTAGATCGCTTTGACATCCTCGGGGATACTGGGGATATTGGCTACTGAGCCATTGTGCGCGATGATCATGTTCTTCATCGTGTCGTTCCAGAGACCGCGCTCGACAAGATCTCTGAGAAGCCAAGGGCAAACAATTTGGAATTCACCAGCAAGGACACGACGAGTGTAGATGTTACTGTACATCCCTTCAGCCGCCAATTCATTGCAGCGGACGAGAAACTGACCTTGTGTATGGCTCGAAGCATTCGTTGAACCCAAGGATCTGACTCGTTGAGGCCGTAGGCATAGGAGCAACTAGCAATGAGTTCCTCAATCCAATTTGAGAAATCCTCTCCTTCAAGGACGTCCAATCCCAAAGGTCGGTAGGTGTGACTCCCCAAAGGTCATACTGGAGTTGGCCTTGGTCTGCAGGACTTCCGCGGAAAGTTTCGTAAGGACCTTCCTTTTCCGCCATCTCACAACTCGCCTCGAGACCTGCATGGTAGATCGTTTCAAAAATCTTGACATTCAGCTCCCTGGCTTCCACAGATTCGAAGGGAAGGCGGAGAATCATAAAGGCGTCAGCTAGACCCTGAACGCCAAGGCCAAGGGGGCGATGACGCATGTTGGATCTGCGCGCCTCGGGTACAGGGTAGTAGTTGATGTCGATGATGCGGTTAAGGTTGTATGTAACGACCTTTGTGACATCGTGAAGTTTTTGGAAGTCGTATTGGCCGTTCGTGATGAAGGTAGGGAGGGCGAGAGAAGCAAGATTGCACACGGCAACTTCATCAGGGGAAGAGTATTCGATAATCTCAGTGCACAGGTTAGATGACTTGATTGTGCCGAGGTTCTGTTGGTTAGACTTTCCTAGATGGAGGGTGAATTGGTAACTCCGAACGATAAAGATGCACGTACGATTCGCGGAGTCCTTGTAAACCATGAAGGGCCCTCCGGTCTCAATTTGTGCCTCAAGGACAGCGTACCAAAGTTTCTGCGCAGGAACAGTCCTACGTGCACGGCCTTCTTTTTCATACCTCTCGTACAAAGCCTCGAATTCTTCACCCCAACAGTCACCCATCCCAGGCGCCTCATTTGGACAGAAAAGAGACCAATCCTCATTTGCCTCCACACGCTTCATGCTAGAAAAGACCAATCAAGCTAGTGCACAGTGCGAAAAGGAATAACGCACAAAAGATCAGGGATCCAGAGGGCATAGAAGAGGTCGCGAGCACGAGCCTCTTCCTTACCGTGGTTCTTTCTGAGATCAATGAAGTCGAATACATCGTTGTGCCAGGGTTCCAAGTAAATTGCGAAGGCACCAGGCCGCTTGTTGCCTCCTTGGTCAACGTAACGTGCAGTTGCATCATATGCACGTAGCATGGGCACTATGCCGTTCGAGTAGCCATTGGTGCCTGCGATGTAGGATCTGCAAGAAAATGTGTTTGCTTTGACCAACGAATGGCATAGAGAATACACGCACCCTGTGGCCCGGATGCAATGGATGTTCAAGCCAATGCCACCAGCAGTCTTGCTGATCATAGCACAAGTTTTCAGAGTATCATAGATGCCTTCAATCGAGTCATCCTTCATGCAAACTAGAAAACAAGAACTGAGTTGTGGGTGGGGTGTGCCAGCATTGAAAAGTGTGGGTGACGCGTGCGTGAAGTATCGTTCAGACATTAGGTTGTACGTTTCCAATACGCGCTCGATATCATCACCGTGAATGCCAACAGCTACTCGCATGATCATGTGCTGAGGGCGCTCTGCAACACGACCATTGATTCTGAGCAGATATGATCTTTCAAGAGTCTTGAAGCCGAAGCTGCGCCAGCCTGTTAAACAGCTAACGCTTTGACTAATGACAACTCACTAATTGTAGTTGAAGTCACGGTTATAAATGATCGCAGAGTCCAGGGTGGAAGCGTGCTTCTGCACAACATTGTATGTCTGCTCTGAGATCATACCTGCTGGTCGACCATTCTTCGGGTTGACTATAAACTATTAGTGAAACAGTCTACAGAACATTGCATTGGCCTACTATACTCGTACAGATCCTTGATCACTGCAGTGAAGTTCTTCTTGGTTTCTTTGTGCAGGTTAGATATAGCGATGCGTGCTGCAAGGACGGCATAGTCCGGATGTTTCGTAGTGAGGTAGGCAGCGGTTTCTGCGGCAAGATTCTAAGGCAACATTAGAGTGTACGAAAGTTGGCACGGGTAGGAACTGACATCGAGTTCAACAGTAGTGACGCCTTGGTATACACCAGCAATCACTTTTTTTGCCACCCTACGTACTATCAATATCTGGTAAAAAGGATCCGACACGTTGTAGACTTACTCGATGGGATCAACATAGTCCGTGTCAAGACCATAGCAAAGCTTATTTATCCTCGCCGTGATCTAATGCCCGAGTAAACAAAACCACTCTGACCGAACGGACACACACGATCTACCTTATCGAACTGAACATTCTCCTTCCGCCTGGGTTGAAAGGTGTCAACGAGACGCGTCGCGTCACGCTTGAGGAAGTCACTTACCCATCTGCAACGTGCACCGACGCAACGCGGTGAACTTTGGCTGATGAAGAGGGCTTATAAACACTAACCTCTCTTGAAAACATACGCCATGAGTGAGATAAAATACAAGATAACGGTGCTACCAGACCGAGGAGGAGATGGTGGAGCAGATGAAAGGGAGCTAGGACGCGTCACAACGATTTTAAATGGAGAATCTAGCGTGACTGATCGTCACGAGTCGCGCTAATCAACAAGTCACACCGCGTCGTGTCGAATCACGTTCCCTCCGAGTCCAAACCGTCTACAAGTAGCTAAGTGGCCCATTCAACCAACGCATGCCAAACGCCCCGCTGATCCACACGGGTGATCCTGCCTACGCCTCACCTGTCATCCGTGCACCCTCACCTGCCAGTTCCGTGGGCACAGCATACGGAGCAGACGAATCCACTCAATCCGACTCGGAGCTGAGCCCAGAAGCATTCGAACAAAAATGGTCCTCGAAACTCAAGTTGGACGGCCCGAGGATCGAGGAAGAGCTTATGTCATTCTCTGCATTGATTCAACCCTTGCCACACGATCAGATGGAGGAGAAAAGTTGGTGGGCCACACGTGAACACACAGCACAAGCTTACTTTGCCCAGTGTTTTTCGACGTGATCTTACGAGGTCTGAGGGCTCGTATGCAACATCTAGAGGAAGAAGAGATTCTTCAACAGATGCTCAGGCGAGGGTCGCGGATAGGCTTGGAACAGGCCCCATCGGACGACAACATCGATAATCTGATGCGTAGCATGGTGGCCATGTCGACGGCAGATACCCACCAAATATCAGACGGCCCTTGGAAGGGGGAATCCCGCAATGCTTCGAATGATTCATTTAATTACGAGGACACGGTTGTGAAGGGAAAGCAAAAGATGTAAACTGAAACATATGTATCTATTACAACAGTGGTAGTGACAGCAATTTGACGCGTAGATGCTTGTGATGAGCTATAGGAGAGGACATGTACAAGGGTCCATCAGTATTCCCCAGTTTCGTGGAAAAAATCTGGTAACGAATGGTTGATATGCTTTATTGTATCTTGGATGGCTCGCTTCGCAACTAACTTGCACTCATGGTGCATGTACGTCGCAGAGCCCCACTTGTCGAACTCCTTCAGTATAATTTGCAACTTTCCAATCACATTGGCCTGGCCAAGAGCAAGTACCCCGTCTGATCGCGTTTTCTCCTTCCAGAACTCCGACCAGCTCTGGGTGCAACCGTGCTGATGCCAGGTAGTTCCACAAAGAGGGGCATGCTCGAAAGGTATGGGGACCGCGCGCAACCCCTCCCACGCTTTAGAGAGACGAAGATATCCAGATAGTAGGCGAAGCTGCTGTGCAGGACTGACGACAAGACGGTTCAATCCATCGGAGCTCTCGCGCACATCGCCCTCCACAAGCGCATTGCCCTTCTCATCCCGGCCGCAGATGAACACGGATCTTTGTAAAACTTCCAAGTATGCCAGACCCCGCAGTTCCCTGAGATCCAGATCGTCCGCCAGAGACATTGCTAGGTAGGAAAAATGGAGTGATGCTGACATGAGCTGCCGGAGCAGCGTGATCATAGTTTCCAAAAGGTTTGCATGTCCACACATTTGTGCAAGCTGCAACAACCGGGATATCTGGCGCTTGCTTTCAACAAACGCAGATGGTGGTGAGTCAATGGAGAAGGGAAATTCGATGGGAATGGGGTCGAGGAGCGGTGATGGCTTTCTTTCGATAAATTCTTGAATTGCATCCAGAGCCCAGGTCTCGATCGACTTGAATGAGTACTTGCTGGCCACTCTAGCAACGTCAATGAAGCGATCAAGATCAAGATGAGGGCCCCGCATGACCATTATTTCATGTGGCCTGTTATTTGTGCACAAATAAGGGTGAGAGGTCGCAGACCGGGATTAAAGTCTTACAGGGCATATAGGGACCAGAGGAAGTTGCGGAACTCTTCAGGGGTATCCCCATGCAGGACGATTGGATTCTCATCCGACGTACCTTCCGCGGCGATGTCGCCCTGAGGAAGAGTAAACAGGGTGCTGAACGAAGAAGAATCCGCCGATAGAATACTACGATGAACCTACAATAGCGATCATTTACTTGTCTTGCACGAGCAGATAAGAAAATCGTACATTAAAGAGGGTGTTCCTGACGCGCAGTATGCAGCTTCCATCAGACATGTAAAACTGTGGATCTCGGCATGGTACGTCTGATGCCTGTGAGATTCTGGACGATGGTTGGGAAGTATCCACGGCGCTCAGGCTTGAGCATGAGTCCTGGCGCCGAGCTCGTTTCAACGTGATGGGCGAATCGAAGCGCTGAGTGGGCGGCAGCGCGTTTAGAGGGGCTGTGGAAAGCACATCATGTTCGGTAGGGATGAATGGCGTTACGGCCGAGTCACTGTCGTCCTCCATGACCGGTAGTCCTCCCAATGGTGTGACACTCCGATGATAAGAGGTTTGTGTAACTGCTGTAGCAGCATACTTCTCCGGATCGACGAATTAGGTCATGGACTTGTTTCCGGAATCGATGTCCGCGCCACCAAACCGGCTGTAAATTCGCAGAGGAACTCAAGGATTCCGACCTATTAATGGATTCGCCACGTAGTACTGTTCGGTACAGTAAGGCTTATGATAAGCATGAGCAGCGCGGCACGTGCGATCGTGCCCGAGGTTCGCGTTTGCATTGATGTGGCTGTGCTCCCGTCAGGTCTCGTTGTCACGGTCGATGGCGTCGAACGCGGTGCGTGCTCAGGTTGCTGCAAAATGGCAGGAGTCCTTTGCCCGTATAAATCGTGCGGAGCCAGGAATATCGGGTCTTATGAGCTTTAGCCATGTGTGTGTTCTTCCTTAAACTCGTTACAGACATTCATCGTGTTTGAGCAGGCTTGGACTTTGGCTACAGCATTCCTGAAGCCATACGACTTGAATGACCCAACTCCTCGGCTTAGGCATGGTGAATTGACCTGTTTAATTTTTCCCTGCGAAGCACCAAGGTAGTTCCCCAATAGACATGCGTCAGGTTAGAGAAGCCTTCGATACCATCAACAAATGCAGACGATTACCAGTCATGCTTGAGGTCTTTCTTGGTCCGATTCGTAGCTCCGTCTTTCTTTCACTTGCAATCTGACCCATTTTTACAGAGGATTTGCATAAGAGCCAGCATCTGATTGCGCGCGAGGTCGAAGTTTACATGAATCTATACGAAGTATGCCCTCGTATAGCCATCTTATCTGATACTCACGTGGTTTAGTCCAAGTCGGATCCAGAAACAGTCAGAGCACTCATCTTCCGACTCGTCGAGTGGTATAACGCTTGGAAACCGAATGCCGAGTGAATTGCCGTCTTAGTCCCTTGTCCGCATACGAGTAACACCTTCTCGACAGACTCGGTCAAACCATTACATCCGCATATACACTTGCATTTCAAACCCACCTGTTCTCCATCCTCCCTGCTTCCTTTGCGAGAGGGGTCAAGGCGCTCGTCGCCGCGACGCTCGTCAGGGCAGTATCACAACCATCTGATCAGCAAGACCGTCCACTCTGGCAGGCTTTCGACACCCTGAGCCTCATAGAACGATATGAAACACTTATAGCCAGCGTAGGATACGAATACATTGAAGCTCATGTACTGCAAACCTGTGCTGGCTCATGGGAAGAACCAATGTTGGCGAACCTTCGTGCCTGGATGATCCACAAGATTGTCCCGTGGATGCTATGGCCATTCGCTAGAGGAGCAACGAGTGGTATGGCTCATATTCTATTATATATCCCATGGTTATTCATATTTCGAAGCCGACGAGGCAAAAACGATGATGCAGGGCGTCGGGTCCAGGTTTGACTTTCATATGCATAAGACTCTTTGTGACTTGCGGTATGTGACTGCTCGCTCTCGCAGTACTTCTTTATTCATATCCGTTGTAGTACGCGCGAGATATTCGACATCATTGTAGATTACCCAGATTCTGCTGGCGCTCTCCAAGACCTCAAGGTAGCCTTACCTGCACATATCTCGACATTCTTTCTATGCTTATCGATTCGAGCATAGGAATGTTTGCAGAGAGTCGATCAACGCGCAGAATTGGTCCAATCTATACGACAAGCGTTGGTCACAGAGACACGATATCCTTATCGTGGCTGACACATTCTCCAGGAACAAGAAACGCCTACTTCACCCAGGAGCGGATACGAAAGATATTCTTCTGTCCTATGTTTCAACGATCAAATGCCTGAGGATCGTAGATCCTCCTGGCGTTCTCTTATTCAAGGTGGCAGATCCAATACGTCGATATCTCCGGTAATGCCATTAATATGTCTTCGCGATCTTCTGGTTGATACCTCTTCAAGAGATCGGCCAGATGCTATCAGATGCATTGTCGCCAGTTTAGTCGGTGACGGTGAAAGTGGCGACTCATTGGTAGATGACAACGAAACCATTCAACCTCTTCAACGACTAGAAATAGAAAACTATGCCGATCCTGAATGGACGCCCGAGCCGATAGACGCTGGCCCTGGTAGATCTGTTCTCTTGCTGACTGTTTTTAGTATAGTTAACTTCAACGAAAGATTTCCGCGCTAGCAAAACGAGTGATATCATAAGCACCATCGTCAGCATATACGACTCAAAGGACCTCTTTATCAAGGAGCTTCAAGTGCTGCTTGCACAACGGTTACTTGCAATCAAAGATGGTAACTTTGACCTGGAGGTTTGTCCCTTATTCGGACCCATCCATGATGTATTGGTAATTGTTTTCAAGCGACGAAATGTTGAAATTCTGAAGATTCGTTTCGGGGAGTCAGCTTTGCAGGTTTGCGAAGTGATGCTTCGGGACATGACAGATTCAAGGCGAATTGACCAGCATGTTCAGTCCCAGCGGCCTGTAAGCATCAATGCGCCTTGAATCTGAGACCATGCTTACAAACAGAAGAGTGTCATACATCCAATAATAATCTCACGTCATTTCTGGCCGGCCCTGGAAACCAGCAGCATTGTCATGCCGGGTCAATTTCAGGAGTGAGTCTGCCACTTGCCTATCACATACCAGCTCACCTTCCACGACAGCACGCAAGAACAGTACGCTAAAGAGTTCACTACTTTCAAGCCTGATAAAGCCCTGCGCTGGCTACCTCATCTTGGGCGAGTGCAACTTGAACTCGAATTCGACGATCGCAAAGTCAATGCGGACGTCCCACCTCTGGAGGCTGCGTTTATTGAGCTTTTTTCAGAAAAGGGTGCGACCTATTCGGCCCGAGTGCCTTATTACGCTGATGACGTCCATTTACAGATACGTGGACCGTCGACGAGTTGATTGCAAGGGTAGGCACTGTGAGCCGTAGTGCGGCATTGAAGTCGCTTGCTACATGGGTCGACATGCGTGTTTTGAAAGAGGACAATGAAAATGTGTTCAGGTTGCTTGCTGAAGGGGAAGAACCAACGCCGGGAACCAAGACAACGATTCCAAAACTAGGTACATTTACCTCCATTACTTTACCCGTCCCCTCCTCCTGACACTCGAGTTATAGCCACCGGAGAGGACGAGCTACCACCAATGATGAGCGTGCAGCAACAGCAAGCAGAACAAATGAAAGTTTATTGGAAGGTGGAGTGACATTCTTACGTTCACCAGGATGCATTTTTTGACATCCCAGCTGCAGTTCATTGAGGGCATGCTTACAAATTTGGGTTCGCTTCCGCTAGACCGTATACAAACAATGCTCAGGCTTGCCCCTGGTTATGATCGTACCATCGAACAACTTGGTAGCTTTATGGAGGCTGCAAAACGAGAAGGACTAGCTACCGTCAAAGACGGGATGTGGAGATTAGGCAAATAGGCAATTGATTGTGTAAGATGGCTTCTAAACCCGTGACGCATGGAGCTGTATCATTCTTCAGACGCTATGCATGGTTGGATTAATTGTGGACTTCAACAATTGCGATGGGTGAACTCACAAGCATATGTAGGCCTCGCACTGAGGGTTGTTTATGTAGCCGCAACTATGGTTGTGGTGAGACTTGGCGTTCTTCGGTGAGTGACGTTCTCGGCGGTTGTTGGGAGTCCTAGAACCCTTCAAGTTGTCAACTGTGTTGGATGTTTGTTAAGGTTAGAGTCATCTGACGATGGTTCAGCGGATCAAGCACCCTGCAGCTGTTCTGGGAAGTGTCCATTTGCGCACTGATAGGGAAGAAAAGTTGGTTAGTTTAGCTGTGATTTGGTGACCATGAAAGCCTGTCTTGAGTTGGCGCTTCATGTCGAACGCTTTAGTTGTTGCCTTGCGACGTCGATAATTTAAGACAGGGGTTAATTTCGGATGTATCGGCGTTTAGGGCCGGTGTACTGGATCCCTCGGTGATCCTCGCGGGTCTTGTTGTTATCAAGACATCTGCTATGCAGAAGCAAGCTCAACGTTATTCTGCGCTTTCGCAGCCAACCCTGGCGATGAGCGAGCTCGTATGCAAAACACTCGACCACGATGCTACTGACATGCTAATCGACAAGTGGCTCGAACATCGCAATGACGCGTACTGGGAATGGTTCCAAGCCGTCAGGGAGCGCAAGCATGCATCCAACACTCTAAGACGGCAGGTCATCGTCTGGAACAAAGGGGACTTCGTTCCAGAGAACATTTTCTGTCGCACGGTCGACACCCGTCGTCTGATCCCTCTCGACCGAACCTGGAATACCCACGTCTACCATCACAGATCAATGCAAGACAGAAAACTATCCATGATGCCCGTCGTTTTCACAATGGTACGTCGCTCCGTACCACTATCAACTCTGTCCATGCTCATAGCTCCTCTGTCAGCTTCCCGAGCTCATGCTCTTACGGGGCATGCATGATCATGGCTGCGACGATGTATACATTATCGTGACAGATTTGAAGCGACAAGAGATGGACGACGTTACAGAGTATTTCAAACTTGTGTGTCGGTATGCATACGGTGGTCGAACATGTAAACCGAGCATAGCGAGTCAAATCCAATATGATCGTTCGTCATCTATCCCCTGTTCGTGCTATAAAGCCTCATTCGTTTTTCGCCTCGCTCAGACATGCGGTTGTGCCACACGCTACTCAAGCAGCGGCGTACACCGTGCTTTCCTCAGATCGACCTGGCTTTCCGAGCAATACTGTACGAAAAAAGACCCCCATTCATCATCTTATTCTCCCATCAGACGACTTCTTACTCCCAAATTCTCTTCACGCATCCTCTCTTCGTACCCGCAGAAGATATCTTCTTTGACTTCCCTAGTGGATGCCCAAACCCGTGCTGCAACGACGACTGTGAAATGATCCGTTTTCCTAGACGGGGTATCGAAGGGGCAGCGGTTCTCTCAATAAAGCGCGGTGGTCGGTACGGGAAGAAGATTAAAGCAAAAGAGATGTGCAATTGGATCGATTGCGATATCTGTTTCACCGAGGAGACCCAACGATATGCTGAGAGTAGCGAGGGTTCCGAGGGTTCTCAGAGCAGTGCTGACTGCGCTGACACGTCATCCACGAATGGCCTTGTCTGTAGCAAGTGCAGGTTGGTCAAATACTGCTCTCCTGAACATCAGAGGAAGGATTGGGACGAGCATCGCCGTGTTTGTGCGAAGCCTACATCATTCTGAATAGCTCTCTCGAAAGTGCACCGATTTGTCTCCGACGTCTTACTCTATTTCCACCTTGCATTCCTTGCCATTCTCTTTTCTACGGTGACAGGTTCGTAGGTATATCGTTGTACCTGTACCATCATGATACTGTATCCACTGGCTTCACGTGCGTGTCCGAATCGGACGAAAGCCCCTGCCAACCGAAACCAAACCGAAACCGGATGAGATTCCTACAAGACCATCATGTCCACTCGGTACCTCACAGCAAGACTTGCCCAACAGGTGAACGATCTTCGTTGTAAACTTGTATCTATGCACCGTGATTGATGTACCGTCTTAGATTGACGAGGAACTCATGAATGCATGGGGGGCGTTCAGTATTGACCAGGTACAGCTCGCATCGCTGATGCTCGAATAGAGTTTGATGACTATGCTATCAAGTTAATGGAATTGGCGGGACTTGCATGTGCTCAAACGCTTGCAAAAGTCTACGACAAGGAGAAGTACCGAAGAGTTCTCGTTTGTTGTGGACCTGGTAATCAAGGGGGCGATGGATTAGTGGCGGCAAGACACCTTGGTTCGTCCCTCGTTAACTAACGCCGGTGATAAGAAAAATGATGCCACTGCGACCAGGTATGTTCGGCTACGAGCCCACAATCTATATGCCCAAGGTATTTGTACTTCATACTACGCCGGATGGGAGACATGTCCTGAGTTAACCATCATTCACCAGCCGGGGTCGAAGGAAATTTACAAGGTTACCTCACTGTGCATGTTTGGTCTGGGTCCAAACTGACCTCTTCGCAAAATTGGGCACAGCGGCTGCACAAGCAGTGTGATAACATGAAGATCAAGTCTCTACCCTCTGATGCCACCCTCGACGTGCTCCGTTCGACCCTCTCATCGTCCGACGTTATCCTGGATGCCATCTTTGGGTTTTCATTCAAGGGACCCATCCGCGCACCTTTCGATGACGTCTTGCCACTTATTTCGTCCTCGAAAAAACCTATAGTCTCGGTCGACATTCCTAGTGGATGGGATGTTGAAAAGGGCAACGAAGAAGGGGTGGGTATTGTGCCCGATGTGTTGGTAAGCTTGACTGCACCGAAGGAAGGAGTGCGGTCCTTCAAGGGAAGACACTTCCTTGGAGGGAGGTTTGTCCCCAAGTTAGCCCTCAATTACTACTTGTCTCCTGGTTGGAATTTTGACACTGATTGTAGAGTCATGGGGGAAAGGTTTCAGCTTAACCTACCCGAGTACCCCGGGTTTGAGCAGATCGTCGAGCTTCCTCAAGAGAAGGAAGCTCAGCGATTGTAATACTGTTTTTACCATTTTCATACTATGATAGACGATTGCAACTACTCTTAGTGTTACAGAAGGGTGTTTGAAGGATTCGAGGGGTCGACGGACTCATCTTCCCGGTCTGTATGTACGGGTTTCTCAAACAACTTGATGCGAATCATTGGGGTATCCAGTTCAGAACCGGTTCCCAGCAGTCCCAGAGCTCCGCTCTCAAGGCTATTGATTGAGGAAATGATGTGCCACGTTTGCCATGGGGTGTACCTTGGTGGATCCATAGTACTTCCATCCCACAGTCAGACATGAGTAAATCATCCGACGAACCGGACGGAAACGCTTCCGCTTCTTATCCCTGCGAGGGCGAAGCTGACAAACGATTCATTTGACCAATGGATTCCCCATTCCGAACTATGCAACGCATCATTTTGGATACCCGCCTTGACAGCAGGTGCTGTCGGCCCCAATTACGGAGAAACGAAGAGGGACCACATCACGGGGTTTGTCTATCCCCGAGGATGACTAAATGCGCGGTCCATCCGTTAGGCAATCGATTTGAACAAGTTTACTATATTGGAGTGGCAAGGCTAGTAGATTCCGCGGCAGCCTGTCTAGGGAAATTCCTTTCCTTCCCGCTATCTGAGAGGGTTGTCAGTACTATCGCCGAGCCCCCATGGAGGCTGTGCTCAGCAATATATACCTGGTCTGATCCACCCATGGGAGTTTGGCTCCTCGTTCGTCAAAATGATACTGACGGACAGTAAGTTGTCACGCTCCTTGTAGTGGGACACGGCGGTGACTGCAGTGTCGCACTACAAGGGGGGATATCCTGACTTTCAGCTGAACGAATAAGAGAATGAATTCGTGTTGAGAATTCATTATCTTGTTCGTTCAACGCAAGCAATTTCTTACCAACATTCTATGCCATTACTAGTCGGTTGCCTTGTGGCGCGAGGGAACGATTGAGTAGTAATACTAGTATCTTCGGAAGCAAACTTGGATCAGTTGAGCGATTCGAGCCGTGGGTAGTCACGATGGTGTGGCAGGGCGTGGCCGCTGTCCAGATCGTCTACTACGGTTTGAAAGACTTACACTTGCATCCATATGTGAGCACAGGTCACCACTGACGTATTGATATCGTGTAGGTACTTCCCTGCACTTCTTGAGGACATGTCGAAACTCTCGGAAGCCACATGTTGAATTTTGCCCCGGCTCGGGGCGCCGTGCGGCCGAGGCAGGTTCCAGACATCTGGTTTTCGCTACTTTGAGTGATAATCCAAGGTTTTGATGCCTAGCCTAGGACCTAAGTAAGTTATAACGATGATCGTGCTGGCACAACTCCGAACGGATCCTTCCGGGAGCGTTATCAAGCATACTAATCAATAGTGAGCTCCTCACTAGTAGCAACACGTATATCCTGAGGCATTCGATTCCTCCGATCAACGACCGCTCACTACACTGATCCGACGTCGATAATTTTCCGCGTCTCTCAATGAACTTTCGCTCATATCCCCATGAACGTTCCCCGAAGGTTCTAGAGGCCAATGATATTCAATCACTGGCCAAGTACATGAAATCCGACAGCTGTCGGAACGTATTTCTTATGGTGATTGCATCACTGTCGTTTCATGTGTCATTCATGGGATTAATGCAGGGTTGTGTAGTTAGGCGCCGGTAAGAGTTACCTCTGCTGATCGCGAGCGACTGGCTCAGAATCAGGTAGGTGTCAGTACTTCCGCTGGCATCCCTGACTTCAGGTCACCGGAGACGGGTGGGTAGCTTATATCGTTGATTCGTCCCTCACACTCAGTGGTTCCAATTGCAATAGGACTATATGTGAGCACCATCTAATGATGAGAGCCTCTGCCTGCCTGACTGGTCACGTCGTTGCAGGCCAACTTGGCTCGGCTTAATTTACCATATCCTGAGGCAGTGTTTCAAATAGACTTTTTTCGAAGGAATCCGGTACCTTGTAAGTAATCAATCGCACTTCGAGTACACCGCATCGCGACTCACGGCAACGATTTGTCACCAAGTTTATACACTTGCGAAGGAGCTTTACCCTGGTCGCTATCGGCCAACCCTCACTCACTCATTCATCAAGGTGTTGCATGCACATAGTCTTCTCCACACTTGCTTCACCCAGAACATTGACACGCTTGAACGGAGAGCGGGAGTCCCAGAGAGGAAGATCATCGAAGCTCACGGAAGTTTCGCCTCACAGCGATGCATTGAGTGCAAACGGCCTTGTGATGACGAAAAGATTAAGAAAGCTGTCATTAATTCTGCGATACCACGATGCGAACGCTGCAACGGGTTGGTCAAACCTGATATAGTGTTCTTCGGGGAGGCTGTATGTATCCTGCGTTTCGATCGCAGTAGTTTCTGGGCTGATTGTTGGCCAGCTCCCACCACAGTTCCACGTATCCATCCGCTCGCTACGCAATGCTGACCTGTTAATAGTGATCGGAACGTCGCTGACTGTTCATCCGTTCGCATCCCTGGTGGACTTGGTGCCAGATGATTGTCCTCGTGTTCTGATCAACCTGGATGAGGTTGGAAACTTCAATAGGCGGGGCGACATCGTCTTATTAGGAAAGTGCGACGACATCGTTAGGGACCTTTGTCGCGAGCTTGGATGGGAGGAAGAACTCGAGATAGCATGGGCGGCGACTAAAGACAGTGTTGAGGTCGATGATAAGGTGTCGGAAACGAAAGTGAAGGTTGGTGAAGAGCTGGATCGCATTACGAGAGACATCGAGAAGTCTCTGGCAATTTCCAAAGACACGCCGGAAACTTTATCCAATTCTGACACAGGAGAAACACAAGGACAAAAGGAATGCCCGGAGAACAAAGAAGTAGACAAGAAGGAAGTGGAAGGAGACCGCTCTGTCTCAGAAGGGAAGGTTTAAAGGTGGTATCGATAATAGGGCAATGGGAATAACCGTCTTTAGGTCAGCAGTGTTGCTCGAAAATAATTCTCTACCTTGAACTACTCTGTGTGGGTCAGTCCGAGGATCGTGCGCTTGAGATTGTACTATGCTTATGCTTTTTTGATGACCAAGTTGGTTTTGTGTGTGTTTCCAACTACTACTCTGGAACGGAAATGGAGAACCCAGTGCGGCTGAGGTGTCGTTAAATTGATGCACATGGTGGCACTTGATCCGATTTGTGGGCATTCGCACCAACTTGGCAGAGGCTAAATGTGTCGCCGGCCTATGGCCCAGGGACCCTGCAATTCACACCGAATAATTTTGCCAGTGCAGCTGTAGGTTAATGTCCGTCGATTGTGGAAGCAGAGAGAGAATGGTGTGCGAGCCTACAGCCAGTAATTTCCGACAATGAATGTTTTGACCCCGCAATTCTGCTTTGAATCCAAACAGTGCGTTAGTCACGTGGCCAAGCCTATGTTCCAATTTCTGTGGTGCTGTACTAGTGGCCTCCAATAGTGTCAATGGGGTGCATAGTATGTTGACCCAGCCGCTCGACCACACATCGTAGCCACAGCGACGGCCACCTTCGCTTGGATATGGAAGTATGGACATGAAGCGGCCCGTCACCACCGTTACACAATGGAACCGCGGTAAGCCCTGCCTTGGCCTCGGTCAGAACCATGCGCTTGCCACCGGTAAGTTCCCCGCAAGGAAGCACCCATCAGGCCACAGGCCACAGGGCTGATGCTGGAATGATCTTTTCTCCGATGTCAGCGACATGTGGTGACTGGTCGCCGCTCGCCCTCAGAAGCTGTCTAGATGACCAGTGGTGAGATTGTCACGGCCACCGCGCCGGTTGCCGTTTTCAAGGTGTTGGTGGCCTATATTAGAGCTGATCGAGCTGATCAACGAGAAAATGTCATGCGTATCATAGATCGATATGCCGTAATGTATAACCCTTCTTGGCCAATGGCAAATTTACCCAGCGTTAACGCCGGAGTCCTCCCACGTCAATGGACCATGCGGCCTTCCTTCCGGACCTGTCGTGTCGGAGATTCGAAAACTTTCCAGCCCTATAAAGCCTCGATGAACCCGTTGACGATTTCCTCAGACACACTATCCAACAGATGGGAGTTTTTGTACGCTTGTACCTACGTCTTTGTTCGTTCAACTCTTCCGAGTCGCCATGTTGTATCATTTGTCTAACTTGTTGCAGTTTGCTCGCCTCCACAGGTAACACACCCTTGAACGCCTGTTCTAACGAAATAAAGGTAGGTGTATTGCGCCGGTTGACTGCATTAGCATTGATTTGCATATAAGCACCGAACGGAAGTTTATCATGCGGTTCTCATTTGATGCCATTCTTGCCTCGAGACTAGTTCCTGCCCGCTTCAGGGCTCCCGGCGAATTGGAGAAGCACGGTCCAGACATAGCCAACTCTGTTACTCAGACCAAAGAGACCGAACTCACTGCCAGGCTCGCTCGGTTCGCTCGCGTCCCTGTTTCGGATGTATTCGAGTAAGCTCTAGAGACTCTTATCGATTGCCTTCTTTCAATGTCCATCTAGGCTCGAGCCTACATGGAGCCCTGATGGATTATCAGAGGAAATGGCTGCCGAGATCCTCACCATCCATGGTTTGAACATACCGGTTAACGAACGTCCCTTAGCCGCACTGTCGATCTTATGGACTGCTCTTTGGAACCCCTTCAATGTGCTCCTGACGATCCTCGCCTTAATCAACATCGCAACGAATTCCGTGCCAACCTTCGTAGTCATGATAGCCATGGTCGTCGCTTCCACCTCATTGAGGTACTTTTCTTGCATACTGCTCTGTTAATCTTGCTAAAACCTGCTACCTCGCCATATAGGTACTGGCAAGAGATGAAGTCCATGGTCCAAGCACTCAAACTAGTCAAGTCTATTATGACCCGCGTTCGCGTTATTCGTCGTGTGAACTCCATCCCTCAGGAGATTGAGATCGATCTGAGACACATTGTTCCCGGGGATGTGGTCGCTGTCGCCAGTACGCTTTTTCACACTCGCGTAATGTCTCAAAACTCAAACGTTTTATAGGTGGTGATGTATTTCCTGGGGACTGTATTATCATTTCTGCTGAGGCCTTGGCCGTTACGCAGGCGTCGCTCACAGGAGAGATATTGCCGATCGACAAGGTCGCCCGTGTTACTACCGTGGACGAGTCTGAGCCATTCCATCTCTTGGATAATCATAATGTCTGCTTGGCTGGCACATCAGTTGCAGCCGGAAACGGTCGCGCGCTTGTGGTCTCTACAGGAAAGGACACGTACATGGCTGCCATCGCTGAGGAGCTCAACAGGCAAAGGCCAGAAAACGCCATCCAGATGGGCATTAGGAAAGTCAGCTATGTCCTTTTGGGTTTCATGGCGGTATGTCTCCAAACCTGGTTCTCTTTTCCTCCCAACTTGTGCCAACATTTAATCGTACGTTGTAGGTTATGGCACCGGCCGTGTTTATCGTCCAAGGAGCAGTCAGCAAAGATTGGAAAGGTGCTGTCATGTTTGCGATTGCGATTGCGGTTGGGATTACCCCGGAGATGCTTCCCATGATAGTTGTAAGTATCTCTTCATCCCCCCCCCAGACCGTTGATCGTTCACCTGTGATCATAAAGACCTCCAACTTGGCTTTGTCAGCTGTTCGCATTGCCAGGCAGAAAGTCATCGTAAAACGCTTCGACGCCATCCAAAACTTGGGTGCGGTTAGCGTCCTGTGCTCCGACAAGACAGGGACATTGACCGCTGACCTCGTTCGTGTGGCGAAATCGGTTAACACTAAAGGCGAACTGTCAGACCTTCCGATCAAGTTGTCGTTCATTAACTCCTTGTTGCAAACGGGATCTCGCAGTCCTATCGACCGTGCCATCCTGGGTTATATTGGCGAAAATGAGAAGGGCTCTCTCACTGACGTCCAACTGGACGGTTGGTCTAAACTCGGCGAAGTTCCATTCGACTCCACGCGTCGCATGCTCTCGGTTCTCGCGCGCCGCCCCTCTGGGGATGAAGGAGAAGCATTGTTCATAACCAAAGGGGCCGTGGAGGAGGTCCTAGAGCGATGCGTTTCCACCTTGAAGCTTGAAGATATTTCGAAACCGGTAGGGAACATCGGGTTCGACTCATCTTCGTCCACCACCTTGACGGAAGCTGGTCGTCTTGAAATCCTCGATTCTGCCAAGCGACTGAACGAAGATGGGCTTCGGTTGATCGCCATCGCTTGTCGTAAGGCATCCGTCAAGATAGGTACGACCATCTCTACCGAGGACGAGGAGGACTTGGTTTTCGTCGGTTTTGTCGCCTTGTTGGATCCATTGAAGCCGGATGCTGCTGAAGCGATTCAGAAACTTGGAAGCCTTCATGTCCAGGTATTGTAACCCGTTTCATCGTCGATGGTGTGGTCCTGCGGAACTGATCAATGTGACTCAGGTGCGAATTCTCACCGGAGATGCACCAGCGGTAGCTGCCAAAGTTGCCCGTGACCTTGGCCTTTTCAACTCTCTCAATCTCACGAAGGTGACTGATGCACGATCCGCAAAGGATGAAGAAGCAGCATCCGACATTTCCTCCGAACGTACCAATGAATCAAGTTTGATCGTTACGGGACCTCAGCTCGCCGAACTTGCCAGAGACCACGAGCTTCTGAACGAAACAATTGAGCGTGCCGTTATCTTTGCGAAGTTGTCGCCATACCAGAAACTCGAAGTGGTAAAGGCTCTACGGGCAGGTGGTGGCGGCCGCGCTGTTGCATTCCTGGGAGATGGGGTCAACGATGCTTTGGCTATTCGTGGTGCTGATGTCGGGATATCCGTGGATTCGGGAACCGAGATCGCCAAAGAGGCAGCGGATGTCATTCTGTTGGAGAAGAGCCTTGGCGTCGTCGCGCGGGGTGTGGTTGAAGGCAGGATTACGTATGTTTCTCACTCAGTGGTTCAGCCATGAACTTACGCTGGTGAAAAGCCTTTTGAACACTGTCAAGTATATCAAGATGGCATGCTCATCGAACTTTGGGAATGTCTTCTCGGTCCTGGGTACGTGATGCGTTCTCGCGAGGGGTCTTGACGTGACACTTTGAACCTATAGTTGCTTCTGCTTGGTTGCCTTACCAGCCGATGTTGCCGCTGCAGCTATTGGTTCAGAACTTGCTCTATGACTTCTCTCAGGCATCGATTCCTTGGTTCGTGTTCTTTCCTCTTTTTTTTAGATAGTGCGCTTATTCATGACAGGGACAACGTTGATCCTGAGTATCTAGAACGCCCTAAGACATGGAGTGCCTGGTCCATCGTCCGGTTCATGATCTGTATAGGTCCTTTCTCCAGCCCGTTCGACATCATTACATTCTCCATCAACTGGTAAGTTATTCTATTGTTTTAATCATTTTTACCCAACTTTGCCCAAGGTTCCACTACAAGATTCGGACATTAGATTCCCCACTGGTCCCACTCGCGCAGACAAACTGGTTTTTAGAGGGTTCTCTGACCCAGGTATGAAATCCAGCAAGCGTCATGTATCGTATCCTAATGGCTCCCCGAAAAGCTCTTCATCATTCAGTTCCTCCGAACTCACAAGATTCCTTTCTTCCAATCGCGAGCCTCCCTCTCTGTGGTCCTCGTTACTTTTGGGATGGCTTGTGTGTCGATGGCCATCCCGTACATTCCTAAGATCAACTCGGCCCTGCAGATGACGCCTCCCGAACCAATGTTTTACACCTACTTGCTTGCTATGGTCGCGGGTTATGCCTTTGTCGTCCACATTGTCAAGACTCTCTATCTGTCGGCTTTCAAGGGCGAATGGCTTTGAGATTCACTGGGTATTCATCACGACGGTTCAAGATTACATCACTAGACGTGAGTAGACAAACGAGATTTGACTGTAATGAACTTGGAACATAGTACATGTCAATTGCCGAGGAACTTAGATATTCTTTGAACCTCTGTGCTTGAAACATCTTCCAGTGAATCTAAGTGCGCTGGGCAAGTGGTAGGCTGGACAACTCAACGTGCATTCCTCGGGCTCAGTTAAGTATGGTCCCTGGTTGGCAATACTCATAGTACGTACTTAGTGTGCAACCGCGAGCCTGAGAAACCGTTCTCGGGTTTACATAAACAGGCTTGCCTATCAGATTCAGTGGGCCGTGGCCCATTTTCACCACTTGACACTGAAGCATATGAGATCATCCTGTGGGGCCTCACGAGGGCGAGTTCGACGTGCCGTCCAGCCAAGTGCCCAGCCCGGAGGACCACGTAGTAACTCCGGTCGGGGTGGACGAGGGAGCAATATCTCAAGCGATCATGATCGTCGCATGGAACATATTGCCTCTGTTAGTCGTAACAGTGGTCTCGAAAAAGACGGTGACTTGTGAGTGCACTAGCGATTTCTATTCGTGACAACGCTGAGCTGCCCAGGTTGAAGGAACGCATTGTGCAAGAAGAGTTCAGAACCTTCATCGACAAGAAAGTGCGTTGCAACCCCACTGCCAGGCTGGATCTCTGATGAACCACTGTGATGCCAATATACGTTCGACGATGTAGCTTAGAACGTTCTGGGATTTGTATGGGACCGGTTCTCCTATCAAACCCCAGATCGAGTCGGTGCAGAAACAGAAGAAGGACAACCAGGAGAACATAATGATATTGTTCCGTGAGTGAGGTTGAGAATATCGGCCTCACGTGGGTCGGATTAATTAACCAGTTGTGCATATAGGTAAACTACGCGAGGGCCTGTTCGCGTCTGGCCGGAAAGATGACTTTGCGCGGGAAGGTCAGTGGGTTAGAGTCCCGACGCCCGAAACGTGTCTCAAATCTCTCAACCATTGACCCAGTCTACGAGACCTCGCTTTACTTGTCTGTCGTCTTCGACTCGCCAGTGCAAACAACCTCCATCTTGTCTCGTCTTGTGCCACATATCTATTCAGCAAGCCCCGCTCCACCGCCATCCCGTCTTACCACCATCCTTATCCTGCTCCTCCACCAACTCGTTATCTCCTTCCCTTCCCAACAAGCTTATTTGGAACAGATTAAGTACCTTGTTCCAAACTTACTGGAACGACCGTCCGCCGCGTATCTGTGGATCTCAGCATTGGCTCGAAGCTTGCGCACCTTAAACTTTGTTCAATTCGAGAAGTTATCGCACCCTGATGCATTCGAGCACCTACTTCCCTTGTCACGTCCGATTCCTTCCTCGAACATCAAGGCCGCAACCGTGTTCCACGATTTGCCCCGGAATGCTGTACATGCGTTAGTTTCCCGGCTCCGATTGAAAGCACGCAACGAGGCCTGGATAGTCGTTCGAAATGCGTACCGGGAACTCTCTTCGTCTGACGAGACGCAGATGTGGTTGGGGAAACGACTCTTCTTTGACAGTTTTGGCTCCGAGGCGACTGTTGTGCGATTTGATGAATGGGTGCGGGCGAGGTGCCGGGATGGACAACTTCAGCCCAAGGAAGGGGTCGAAGGCAGGTGGATGGTTTGTAAGGCAAGGTAGCACCATTTTTGCCACCCTTGCATGTTCGTCCAAAGACTGCGGCGACGCAGTCGCCATTTGCCAAAACCGACGATCTCGACGATCTCCTTGCATTTGATCTCATCAAAAAGTCGATCGTCGACATGTCCACTGCCCAACACGACAGTTGTTGGTTATCGCACCGGAGATTCCGGTTCGAGTCCGGGTCCGCGACACGGGGTAGGTTCAAAGTACATATGGTGCTCGTCCGAATCAGATACCATATATCACTGGCATTTTGAACTTGGACGCTGATAGCATAACCATCAAAGTCTCACTTGAGAAATTGTGAGCAATACTTGCTTTGTATGCCTGGCAGAGAAGGCTGGTGTTACTGATGCACATTCCGGCCTGGAAGATGTCAGTGAGCAAGGAGTCAGGACAGCTCAGAGCGAGTCGCCATATCCAACTTGAGTGACAAGGTTCACGTTTCGGTGAGTGTAGATTGCCCCTCGATCGAACTCCCGCGCTGTAGTAACCCCCGAGGCTCACCTTGAACCCCATTGAATTCCCCCACCAGGCCTGGTTCCAAGACGAAAGGATACTAACGGAGGCGGATGTAACTACTGATTCATCGGTGAGCCATTTTGGAACCAAGGGGGGTGAAATTAGATCGATCGGGGTTCCGTCTTTCAGTAGTATCAGTTTGATTCTTCCCATTCAGTCTTTTGTTTTCTGGTTCAGATGTCAAAACCTGTTAGCGGCACAGGTCTATGCGTATGACTTCTAATTATCCTCGTCCGTAATGAAGGGCGTAATATATCTATATCTGCACCCATTGTCAACTTCCGCCTGTGATATAATTAGCGATCAACTGGTATACACGCCCTTGACCCCTCTAACCAGCCTGGAATCCTAACTTAGGGACTGAACACGCCAGCAGGCTGAGCAAGTCAATGGAAAGTGACTTTGCTCATAATGTCAGTAAGCGTGCTCACATCCCCTCCGAGCTTCCGAGCTTCCTCGGCCGGTACCTGTTCCTTTGCATCTTTGATTCCCCCTTCCTCGACTCCTTCTTCCTCCCCCTCCCCCTCTTCCTCACTTTCCTCCTCCTCCTCCTCCTCCTCCTCCTCCTCCTCCTCCTCCTCCTCCTCTCCTTGCTTGTACGCAATTAGTTTTCCACTGCGCTGCTCCATGATTTCTCGGAGGGCGTCAATGGCGTCTTCTGAGTCTTCATCAACATCATTCCATTGTAGATCCAGCCTCCTCAGCTTGGGTAAGGAAATCAATGAGTTCGCAAAGAACTTGAAAGTCGACGCATTGAGGTTGTTATTCTGGAGCACCAGAGCTACTAGCTTCTGGTTTGATCCCTCCGCAAGTTTTTCCAGGAGTAGCGGCACCTCATCATCATCTTCCTCCGACAATACACAGTCCGAGAAGATGAGGGTCTCTAAGGCAGACAATTTTGGCAGGGCACACGCCCATGCGTTGACGGCAGCCTTGGATCCATCCTTGATGAATGTATTGTCCTGAAGATCGAGATACCGTAAATTTGGGCACTTGGATAGACCTTCAGCCAATGCCCGTATCCCATCAGTCCAGATGGCGTTCTGCGGAAGCCTGGCCTCCACCAGCGTTCCATGTTCAGCGAAGGCATCTGCCCATGCTGGCGCGGATCCGTTTTCAAGCCTATTCCTGCCACAAATGACCGTCTTCAAGTTTGACGTTAACCCCTTCTCCTTACTCAACTCTGCCGACTTCTTCAGCCAGTTCGCGATCAAAATCCCTGCCTCTGGGCCTAGACCATTGTTATTGAGCCGGAGGATCTCGAAACGATTATTTTCGAGAAGGTTGCGCAACGGTTCCACGGATCGGACGCCGAAAGCGTTGTCGCTGAGATTTATTTCGACGAGTGTTGATTTACGTTCAACAGCGTCACATAAAGCCTTGAGTGCGTCTGGAATCTCGGAGATGAGACGACCGGTGAAGATATCGGCGAAGTCTGCGACCTGGCTCACGATCAGGGACCAAATGGGAATGGATGGCTGAGGGGTGATACCTTCAAGTTTTGTGTCTTCTCCAAAAACTTTGCAAACCCTTGTGCAGCCCCGACACCGATGGTGTTGCCTCCCAGATGAACTTCTTCGATTAATGCGGGGTCCAAGCCTTCAAGGAGCGGCACAACGTCTTCTGCGGTGTCGAGCTTGAGACTTTGGCCTCTGATATCTAGATTTTTCGTATTTTTGACCATTTCTTTGCGATAAAGAAGAGGATGATGGTAGGCGACGTTCGCTCGAGTCAAGTTGCAAGGGCCCAAGAGCCACAATTATCGATAACCCATAAGAGGAAAGCATAGTATTGACTTACAGTCACGTGCACGCATCGAAGCATGATCGCGAGTGATTTTTCGTCTCTTGAACATCGTCGGCCCGGACGACGAGCTCGGGGTCACTTGTCTTAGTCGTGCGCGGTCGTGCATACAACCGTCAACGTAGCCATTTTGACGGCTCATCATGTCGCTTCATACTGCGTTCAACGATCCTCTTGCGATCAATCTCTCAAAACAGACGCGAGCATTGCTCGCCATCTTACCTCCAGACTCCACTCACTCGAGTCAGATATCACTTGCATCATCACCCAAAGCTCTGCTTTCAACCTTATCGCGACTACTAGCGGTTCCCTCTCTCACCGTGCCAATATCAGATCTTTTCCGACCCTTGTTGGTCGACCTGTGTGCAAGATGGCTATATGACCAAGAGGACCTCGAAGACAGATTCGTTGTTTTTTGTACGTTGATAGAAAACCACGAGGAACTTTTTCCGTGAGTCCTCTTTGATTTCTACTTTCAAATTCTTAGTTGTCCCATAGAATTTTGTCTGCATTCCTGCGTCGGCCATGTTTCTCGCAAGGTCCATTGGGTTTCATCGAAAAAAGTTCATCGATTGCCATGTTGGACGCAATACGTCTACATAACTTGCTTCTTGCTTACTATCGCTTGCTTCGAGCCAACCGCCTACTTCCCAGCGACTTCCCATGGCCCATATCACATTTATCAACTCTCTTTACTACACCTCACCCCGACTCTGCAGTTAAGTATTTGGCAATTCGGTGTTACTCGCTACACACGGGCATGGCAGAAGTGGAGCGCGTCCAGCTAGAGAGACGGGTTCTCGGTGAGCCCGGTGTGGTCGAGTGTCCACTTTCGTATGGGTACAATATTGACGGGAGTCGAATTACCATCGATGGATGGTTAATGCCTATGCTGGAACTTGAACGAGTTCATCAAGGCCGCAATTCTGTCGCTGCGGGCTCCGACTTCTATTCTCTCGAAGGTGACAAAATTCAATCCCTAACCGATGATGATTTATCGTATGACTATCCATCTTGAGATATTCTTACCTTACTCTAACACCTTTTTGCCAGCCCATGGACTGCCAACATCCATGGCATACTTATGCTCAAATCTTCCCCTTCCCCACCTTCCTCCGTAGAGGTTGTCACAACACCTTCAGCAATGGAAGCATTGCGACAGCTTGCGATCTTTACCTCCCTCCGCTTGCCCACTCTCATCACTTCTCCCCCTTCGTCTGGAAAGTCACTTTTCCTCTCGCAGCTTGCCTCTGTGCTATACCCGGACGCAAACGACCAGATTGTCACTGTTCATCTTGCCGACACGTCACTTGACCCTCGCTCACTGCTCGGATCTTACGTTTCCTCTCCGACACAATTTGGAACATTCGAATGGAAAGATGGTGTGCTTGTTCGTGCTATGAGAGAAGGGAAATGGTTAGTCTTCAAGGATATTGATCGCGCAAGTATGGAGGTGTTAGGACTTATCAAGCCCCTTGCCGAGTCTCTGGCCCCTGGCACGTGGATTGGCAGCCGCGCGAGCATAGATGTTCCCAACAGAGGCAGGGTGAGGGCCTCCGAACGCTTTGCTATCTTCGCAACACGTTCAGTAGTCCCATCGACGGGTGGAGGCTTTCCGAACCCAATCTTCTATGGGGCGCACAAGTTCCAGGAGCTCACAGTCGATGCGCCATCGTCAGATGAAGTCAATATGATTATTGAATTGCGGTTCCCTCGGTTAGGGGGACTCCTTGCACGGGCGATTATACAAATCTGGGCCGATATTCAGAGACTAGGGACAACAGCTTCGAGTAGGCCTGTTGGTTTGAGGGAGCTAGAAAAGTACTGCCGTCGAGTGGAGGCGCTCATTCCCTCATCCCATAGTTCCACAAATGTGGAAACTTCCAACCAAGACGTCATTCATGTCGCCACCCTCTTCCCAAATCTTGCTTTTCGAGAAGAACTTTTCCTGGAAGCCAGGGATGTCTTCTTCGGTGCAGGCGTCCTTACTGCCCCAGCTCAAGCCCATTCTGATCGCATCGCAGCTCTAGTTGCTGATCATATCGGTCTTGACCTTGAACGTCGTCGGTGGGTGCTCTGTGGGCGAGTTCCTGCGTTCGAGGAGGAGAGAGATGGAAACGGTGATATCATTGCTGTCCGTATTGGCCGCGTACGTCTCTCTGCTCGACCTCCGAAGCCGATGTTTCTCATTGCACCAACCCGTCCCTTCGCGATGCACAAACCTGCAGTGTGCCTCCTTTCACGAATTGCCACTTCCTTATCCTTTTGCGAACCTGTACTCTTGACTGGAGAGACCGGTACTGGAAAAACAAGTGCCATTACTCACCTTGCTGCTTTGCTCCGCCGCCCCCTGATTTCGCTCAATCTCTCTCATCAAACGGAATCCTCAGACCTACTTGGTGGCTTTAAACCAGTTAATGCACGCATTCCTGCTTCGAAGCTTCATGCAGAGTTTTTGGAGCTTTTTGGAAATACCTTCAGTCGGAAGAAGAATATCAAGTTTGAGGAATCCGTCAGGAAAGCACTCCAGGAGGGCAAATGGAGGAGAGCGGTGGTTCTCTGGCGAGAGTCTGTGCGGCTTGCCAAGGAGCGTATCGAGTCAAAATTCAATGAAGACGCACAGTGAGTGTCGAACGTCAAATAACATTGGCTTCTAGTAAATTTCGCAGGGAGTCCTCTCTGGCCTCTACGGAAGCGGATGGGCCGAGGAAGCGGAGAAAACTTGATCAAACACTGCTTCGACAGTCTGCAGAGGCTTGGGACAGGTTCCAACATGACATTGACGAGTTTGACATCCAACATGCTCAAGGACAGGGCAAAATTGCTTTTGACTTTGTGGAGGGCCCTCTCGTCAAGGCACTCCGCTCTGGCGATTGGTGTGTTTGCTTATATTGACCATTCACCAAGCTTGTACCTGACATATCATTAGGATACTTCTCGACGAAATCAACCTGGCAAGTCCGGAAACGCTTGAATGCATCACCGGGCTTCTTAGTGGCCCGACGGCATCCATTTCTTTGACCGAGAAAGGCTCCCTGGAAGCAATTCCCCGTCATCCCGAGTTCCGCCTCTTCGCTTGCATGAATCCCGCGACGGACGTCGGGAAAAAAGACCTCCCTCCCAATATCAGGGCACGGTTCACAGAGGTCGACGTTTCCCTGCCAGATGCTGACCGCGAAACTCTTCTTAGCATCATTCAGCAATATATCGGCCACTGCGCAGTTGGCGATAAAGCTGCAATCATGAATGTCGCTGACTTCTATGGTGCTCTTAAACAATTGGCAGAGGATCGTCGGTTGGCCGACGGATCAAATCATCGACCTCACTACAGCATGCGGACGCTTGCCCGTGCTCTTACTTTTGCGGCCGACATCTCCTCAATGTACGGCCTACGACGAGCATTATGGGAAGGTTGCTTAATGGCGTTCACCATGGTGCTTGATGGGCCCAGTGCGGATACTGCCGCGAGTCTTGCAAACAAGCACCTCCTCTCCGGAGTCCGTAATCCTAAATCCTTGTTGACGAAGGAGCCCTCCCATCCTATTTCTCGCTCTGCCGATGAGTTCGTCAAGTTTGGCCCGTTTTACCTGGAGAAGGGCCCACTTCACGTCGATTCAGTGGAGGACTACATCATGACTCCCTCTGTGGAAAAGAAGTTGATTGATCTTGCCCGCATTGTCCTCACTCGTCGTTTTCCGGTGCTTATTGAAGGCCCGACATCCAGTGGGAAAACCAGTGCGGTGGAGTACCTCGCCCGCCGAACTGGTCATCAATTCATTCGGATCAATAACCACGAACATACCGATATTCAGGAGTATATCGGCTCTTATGTCTCCGATCCAGCCACCGGGAAGTTAGCATTCAAGGATGGCCTGCTTGTTCATGCTCTTAGACGCGGCCATTGGATCGTGTTGGATGAGTTGAACCTTGCACCAACCGACGTCCTTGAAGCCCTGAATCGACTACTAGATGACAACCGTGAATTGGTCATTCCGGAAACTCACGAAGTTGTCCGGCCACATTCTCACTTCATGCTCTTCGCCACTCAAAATCCGCCGGGCTTATATGGCGGTCGAAAAGTTCTGTCGCGGGCTTTCCGCAACCGTTTCCTCGAAGTTCACTTTCAAGATGTGCCGCAGGCAGAACTGGAATCCATCCTGTGCCAACGATGCCGAATTGCTCCCTCGTATGGACAAAGGATTGTCAGTGTTTTCCGAGAGTTGCAGAAGCGCCGGCAGACAGGGCGTGTTTTCGAAAGTAAACAAGGCTTTGCCACCCTGCGAGACCTGTTCAGGTGGGCCGGTAGAGATGCTATAGGCTACCAGGAACTTGCAGAAAACGGCTACATGCTTCTCGCTGAACGAACTCGGCGCATCGAAGACAAACTTGTGGTCAAGGAAGTCATAGAGACTGTCATGAAGGTTCGGATCGACGAGAAATCGCTGTACAATCTACACGGCCCTGAAGTCGAAGCATACATCGGATGCCCTGTACCTTCATCCCCACAAGTTGTCTGGACTCATGCTATGCGACGGCTATTCGTTCTGGTTTCTAGGGCTTTGAGGTTCAACGAGCCGGTTTTACTGGTGGGAGAGACTGGTTCTGGCAAGACATCTGTTTGCCAATTGTACGCCAAAGTCGTATCCAAGCACCTGCACACACTCAGCTGTCATCAAAATACGGAAACGGCAGACTTAATTGGTGGCTTGCGACCAGTGCGCAATCGTGGGACAGCTTCTTTGAATGTTCATCGCGATGCATTGTCTCTTCTCTCTCGCGCTGGTATCACCAACGCACCCACAGATACTCAGGGAATGCTTGACCAGATCGCCGTGCTACTGAATACGGATCTCGACTCCTCGCTAGTGGACGCTCTCCGGGAGTCACAGAAGAATCTTCTCGTGTCTGAGTCCCTGTTCGAATGGCATGATGGCCCTCTTATCCGAGCCATGCGGGGCGGCGATGTCTTCCTACTTGATGAGATCTCGTTGGGTGATGATTCAGTGCTTGAGAGGCTTAACAGCGTGTTGGAGCCCGATCGGACCATTGTACTTGCGGAGCGAGGGGGTACAGACGGAGAATATCCTGCTGTGCGCGCTGCCGATCCCTTCAAGCTTCTTGCGACGATGAATCCGGGGGGTGATTATGGGAAGAAGGAGCTATCCCCTGCCCTTCGGAATCGTTTCACGGAGATTTGGGTGCCCCCAGTTGACGACCCATCTGACCTTGAGATGATTGTCGAGAGTTCTTGGGCCCATGACGCGTTGCAAGTCTTCACTACGCCACTTTTGCGGTTTACCGATTGGCTGCGTGAGAGAGTTGGCGACCGTTCTGTTTGTACGTTACGGGACATGCTGGTAAGTAACCTTGGAGGACATCTCGCTGCGTTCCTTCTCACTCCTTTCCAGGCCTGGGTTACGTTCTCAAATGCTGTGTTTAGTCCTGATGGAGAAAATACGATACCACCAGGCGAGATATTTGTGAGTTCGATGAGCTTTTTGCTAGTTCGAGAGTTCATTCGTACTCCAGCGCCATGGAGCCCATATGACCTTTCTGGACGGATTGGGTTCCTTGCCACAAACGGCGACATATTCTCTGCAGACTCTACAACAAATCAAGGATGACGCCATTCGCATGTTGCACCAAATTGTCCCGTTTGATACGCGGGATATGTCTTCTCACCCCTATGACCCGTCTATCTCTGTTCAGTTTGGCCCTTTCACACTCCCCAAGGGACCAGCAAACGCCACGATGCACAGCTTCAATCTTCAAGCACCGACTGCTTGCGAGAATGCCCTGCGAGTGGTCAGGGCCAGCCAAGTCTGCAAGCCAATCCTTCTAGAGGGGAGCCCCGGGGTTGGCAAAACCTCCCTCATCACTGCCTTGGCAAAGATCACCGGTTACCACCTATGCCGTATCAATCTTTCAGATCAGACCGATCTGATAGACTTGTTCGGGTCTGACTTACCGGTGGAAAATGGTGCACCAGGAGAGTTCGCCTGGAAAGACGCAGAATTCCTACGGGCCTTGCAACAAGGCCATTGGGTTCTTCTCGATGAGATGAATCTCGCCCCTCAGGCGGTCCTCGAAGGCTTGAATGCGGTACTGGATCATCGAGGCACGGTTTACGTACCTGAGCTGGGACGCAGTTTTACTCGGCATCCCTCGTTTCGAGTATTTGCTGCTCAAAATCCCTTGCACCAAGGTGGTGGCAGGAAAGGCCTCCCAAAGTCTTTCCTTGATCGCTTCACGAAGGTTTACGTCGAAGAGCTTACTCCCGATGATATGCTGGTTGTCTGTCGGGAACAGTACAAGGAGTGTGACGAACGTGTCCTCCGTGCCATGATTGCGTTTAACGCTCGCTTGAATCATGAAGTTGTCTACAAACGGGCCTTTGGTCGGGAAGGGAGTCCTTGGGAATTTAATCTCCGTGATATCATCCGATGGGGTGAACTTTTACGGGCATCCAGCATAACTGATCATCCCCGACACTTTATCCGTATTGTGTACCTGAGCAGGTTCAGGAATTTGCAAGATCGCGCAAATGCCCAAGCCATATTCGATGAGGTTTTCTCGACCTCAGATTCGCCCAGCATTCCTAACCCTTACCCGGTCATCTCAAGTTCGCATCTACAATTTGGCTACTACAGCACGAGGAGGCACAATGTGACTTTGCCTCACAGAACGTCTGACGTCCTACAGGTACATCTTACAGCGATCGAAGCTATTGGCACCTGTCTCTCTCGATCCTGGCTAGTTGTCGTGACTGGCACCCGCAACAGTGGCAAAACGAATCTGATAAGAACACTTGCTAATCTTTCAGGCAACTATCTCGATGAAGTCCACATCTCCAAGGCAACTGACATAACAGATATCTTGGGTGGCTTCGAACAAGTCGATGGTTTGGCACGAGTCATGGCAGTCGCAGAGGAGGCAGTCCAGCTCACCGAGATGTTTGCGCGTTCAACTTGTGGGATCACTTCAAGATATCAGTACCGAGCACTCGCACAGCGCGAATTGATCTCTGGTCAAAGAACATCCGCATCGATTCTACAAGTTGTCGCCGAGCTCTTGACAGAGCTGTCAATGATTGACATTGATGACTCCTCCCTCGATGCAGCTCGGCGAGATTTGGACTTTAGAGTCCGTGACCTGGCTCAAGTTAGGTCTACGAGGGGTCGTTTCGAGTGGATCGATGGTCCACTAATACGGGCGATGAAGAACGGTCACTGGCTTGTCCTCGATGGCGCGAATATTTGTAATCCTTCTGTCCTCGATCGACTCAACTCCCTCTGTGAACCGAACGGCAACTTGGTGTTAACTGAACGGGGCTTCGTCAATGGCGAGATACAGATATTGACACCGCATCCGAACTTCCGTCTGCTCATGACCGTGGACCCTCAATATGGCGAACTGTCCAGGGCGATGCGCAATCGCAGTGTGGAGGTTTCTCTGTTAACTTCCTTCACTGAAGAGGACCGGTCCCGCGTGCTCGCTCACTCTCGCCTCCCTGTTGGCTCGACCATGACGACATCTTGTTATGTATCCCACGAACACGCACGCCGAGGTATTCTTTCGGTGTGCCCACATGGCTCATCCCAGCCCTTGCCATCCGTCGGTATTGACCACGATTCAATTTTGTCTTGCCTGGTCGCTCATGTGCCAATCATGAACGAGCCCGATCTCCAATTGTCACGCGCGCTCGTTTATTTCGCTGTCAGGTCATTCCCCCCACCTCTACACTGGTTCTTCAAGCGTTATCTCAAGGTTTCGTCACCCAACGGATTCCTGTGTTCTGTGCTCGCAGACCCCACTTTCATTGAGGTCTCTAAAACACTCGCTTCAAGGGTGAAAAAAGTGTCTCAGACCGTTCCGTGCCCACTCGATAATGTATTGGTCAGTGTTCATATAACAGGCGGGACTTGCATCCGCTCTTCCACGTTGATGTACTCAAATTACTTGGATATATAGCCAATGGATGATTTCATGGTTTATCCACCGTGTCCGTGCTGTATAGAACGGGCAGAGTACCTCTCGCACCATGCGTTGAAACTCGAAATTCTTCATCTTTTCGCTGCCCTTCTCCTTGATAAGAGTGACGACACTAGGTGGGGTCAGTCGAGTAGTTCGCCCAGCAGCGCTCTGGCTAGATGCTCGTCGAATCTGGCGGAGGCATTGCAATCGATATTGGCGGAGGTACGAACGGTTGCTCAGAACGTATTCGAGCAGTTGCTCTCCGGATTATCTGGCCTTCAACCCGTGAGCATCTTCGCCTCAACGCCTGATCTATCTTTCAACATTAGCTGCAGGATTATACTACATCTGCAAACCTTCTCAGCATTTCGGGAAAACTTCGTCAGGTTCTTGCTCAGAAAGACTTTGACTACTCCTACGTTCAAGTTCTGTCGAAGCTGATCTCCAAAGCACTTGGCAATCATTCTCCTGCGTATCGACGTCTTTCTCATGCGTCTTCTATTCTCGAGGATGCAATCTCTCCGTCGACCGGTCTTGGATTGGTAGACATGTGGTCGCAACTACGCGCAGTTCGGCTCACGGAGATTACCTCGGTAGACATGAGGTTGTTGGGCTGCTTGCCTATAGAAGTTCCAGAACCAGGTATGCCAGATTTTTCGAGTTTTCAGAAGCCGCCTATACATTGACCCATCTATCTAGTGTCGCGTCGAGAGCAATTAGAAATCCTTGCTGTTGCGACTCTGCCGATGCACTTGAAGCCAGACAAGACCGAGCGACTAGTGCACATATCTCGCCAAGTTAAAGATGTAAGAAGGCATTCACATTGTGCTCTACAATATTCTGATTCCCTTCCGTAGTGGGTATCCAAGGTCCCTAGAAAAAATATGGGTCTTCACGGGACATGCAATCCTCTTTCCCTTCTGGTCGAATTGCAGGTTCTCTGTGATTTGCATACGGAAAACAAAGATGTAGGTCCGCTTCCTGGCAGGTATATAGGACAGACAGGTAAAGCATCACCATGCAGGTGATTATACAGATGCTCCAGCGGCTTATTGGGATGGCTCTTGAGGAGCCGAACGAAGATTTGCGGCGATTTGCATCATACCAACATGCGATATGGAATCATGATGCGGACTGCTACAGTGCGTCGCGATCCCACTGCTTTTCGTATCGTTCCTCATAACTGGTTTTAGTTTCTCCCAGCATCATCGCTGCGGTGGAGACTCAATGGCTTGAAGCCTTGTGGCACCAACAATCAGAAGAAGTGGTATGTAGCAGAAATTGGAGTTGTGCTCACCAAGGACTCACTTGTTCTTGTTTCCAGGACGTCAGTGGACCGCATATCATCTTCCGCCCAACTTACCTTCTCAATGCCTTTGAAAAGAGGTATAAGCTTATGATTTGTATGCTTACCCGTCTAACCTTCTTCACAGTCAAATCGTGGGGGTCCCATTAGCATCGCTCGAGCAGCACGTGGGGTTAGTCAAGCGTCATATTGGACTAACCATGTTACAGTGTTTCACGAATACTTCGCGGCTTCAGCAGCTCGCTGCATTGTTCAACCAAAGCGTGGTTTTGGTAAGCAAGAGAGTCAATTCGCACGGAAACACAGGCTTATCATTTCCTAAGATCGCCTCTTGCTTTGCGGCTTCCTTTGATGAATCCACTCTCCATCATATGCGCACGAGCCTCCCAAGAGACAGCATAGAAGCGTCAAAAACCCTTCTCGATTTGTTGGGACGGACAAATCACGAACCATTGCGGAAGGCCATCCGGCATTTGACTACTGCGTTACAATACAATGGGGATATGCTCTTATCGTCGGAGACGGCGGTGTCTTATCTTGGGCGATGTTGGATTGCATTGAGCAGGGTCATCCTTGACCTTTTTGTTCCCAATGTACCCATCGATCCTGCCGCAATGACACGTCACGCGGCAGTTTACGCTCAGGACCAAGCAAATTTCCTGACACAGCAAATCTCATTCCACACCCAGCTTGAGCTTCGAACAGCAGCCAATAAAACAAACGATGTCATTGCCTACCTTGAAGCTTGCGCAAAGGATCTATTAAACACTCCGCACGTCTCGGCGAACGCTCCAACCCGGGACAATCTAACAAATCTACATACCTATTGGCTGGAGGTGTCGCAATTCATTAGCCAAGTGATCCACCATTCCAAAATCGACGACCTAGCGCGTGTTCTGGAATCAAGAGATGCTTCTGCCTTCGATCGCGAAGTGGTCGTCCAAGACTCTATCTCAGGCTTTTGTCAGCGCATAGAAAACCTTTACACCGAGTTCGACGACATCACAAGCATCCTCCGTTTGGCATTTGCGGAACTTCGGTTGGGTCTCCACCTCATTCGCTGGGCTTCCCAGCAATCTTCTCTTCAGAAGGACTCCACGGAACTGGTGACTAGTCTTGCTACATTTCCCTCCACACGCAGTGCACAGCTATTACAAGCCCTACCTGCCGCCAGTGCGAGCCACCATGCCGCTGAGCTCGTCATATTAACGGTCGCCGCGGCAGCGCATTGTACTCAATTTCCATCAGCACCAATGACGGTCAAGACTGCTTATGAGCAAGCTTATCGCCTCTGGTCGATAGATCGAGCCCGTGATGATAAAAGAGAGCAGGATCTTAACTCTTTGTATCGCGTAAACACGACGACGCATGACGTTTTGACGGAGGCTGAAGCTGAGGAAAGGGAGTTTTTGGAGCTATTTCCCACCTTTGAGGATGCGCTTCACCCTACCGAAGCCTTAGATGGGCATCTCAACGACAAACCAGCACATTATCTGACTCTGGATCGGCAACGTCAACTACTCGCACTTCATTTGGAACTCATGGGCGACACCAAGATCAATCACACTACAAGCAAATTCGATGCTCTGCGACAGACGTTCCTGCGTTCCTGGATCGGTACCCATCCATCGTCATTGTCAGATTCAGTCGAAAAGCAGTCATTACATCTCCAGCTCTCTGTTCTTCATGGACACCTTACAGAGATATGTGGTATCTCCAGTTCTCCTTCGAAGTCCTTCAACTTCTACGCCGATTCAAATACCACAGAGGCCAAGAAAGTGTCAAGCTTGGTCCAACCCCTTCGTGCTCGGCTTATTTCCATCCTCCGAGATTGGCCAGATCAGATGGTACTCCAACATCTCGTTGATCGCTGTGATGTCATACTGGCGTTCGATTTCGCCACTCCTATTGCCAAGTTTCTGTCAGCCTTAGAACAACTGCTGATGCAGACGGAAGACTGGGAGATGTATGCAAACCGCGACAATAGCCTCAAGGAGCATCAACACGGACTGACCACTCTCATCGTCGACTGGAGAAGGTTAGAATTGTCATGTTGGAAGAGTTTGCTAGAATCCCAGAGCCAGTCGTTCATTGGTGGTGTGGCAGAGTTCTGGTTCCGTTTATACGAAGTCCTGATCCGAGGACCGTTGAATGCTGTGGAGGAAAGTGCAGCTGGCGACGCTGGCAGCCTTCAAGGTTACCTCAGACAACTCCCATCGCTACTGGACGAATTCCTTCAATGCAGCCCACTCGGTCAATTCCAAGTCCGCCTAGACCTTCTTCGCAGCTTTGAGGGCTTCATCCACTACATAGCACCTCGAGAATCTCCTATCCATCGGGAAGCTCTGCTTCGTGTCGGTCGTATCGTCCACTCCTCCTGGCGGTACTTTGACCTTTTCGTCCCCCCGCTCTCTACGTTGTTGAGGGACCAAAGACAAGCGCTGGAGAAAGAAGTCGAAGCATTCATCAAACTTGCCAGCTGGAAAGATGTTAACGTCCAAGCCTTGAAACAAAGCGCTCAGAGGACGCATCACCAACTATACAAGCTCATCCGGAAGTTCCGCGATGTTCTAAGGCAATCTGTCATGGACAAAATGAATCCGCTATTCGCTGGAGACGCCGAGGGTCACCATCGGACGGAACGGGCTGTCTTCCTAGCTTCGCCTCCCCTTTCATCCGTGGTTGCTCTCATGGACGTTACCTCGAGTTCGGCTTCCATACCTTCTCACCTCGGGAATCTCCACCAGACCTTCGACAGGTTCAATGGCTTCATGAGCACCACAATCCGCCAATTCCTCTTAAGGTATACCGCTGAGGATGTAGAACAACTTTCCTTGGATATTATCTTGACTGCCAGAAACCTCGCAAGTCTTCCCATCCCTTCGGATCTAACCAAAGAAAGGCGAGAAAAGTATAAGAAGAACCTACTTCTCCGTAAAAGAAAGGCTTGGAGCGATCTCCTCAAAGAGCTCAAGCGTGGGGGCTTAGCCTACAACGTCAAGCCCGACATTCTCAACAAGTTGAAAGATGAGTGCTGGATCCGCAACCAGCCTTTGATGCCCGCGAGTAGTGAAATGGCATCTGTGGACAAAGCAGAACACTACTTTGATCGACTACGTGGGTGTCTTCCTGCGCTCAGGAAGGTACTTTCGGATCACCACTCAGACGTGGGGACACGCGACCTTTCTCGAGGCATCTCTCTGGTGGAATCCGGGTACTCTTTGGCACTAGAGGGTAGATCAGGGTATGCATCCAGCTCTATCATAATCCTTATTGGATGTGTTTTGATAAGCATCCATAACATCTAGGTTGTCCCAAGCTCTTTCCGGATACCCGGCACTGAGCCAGCAGGCGGACCGGCTTCAGGTTCTCTCAGAACATTCGGAAACGATCACAATCGACTCATACGACAAAATCGAGACAATGTACAACGCACTGAGTCATTCCATTCGCGCACTGGAGGAGCTGGCTGAGGGTATGAGTATTTTCTCTGAAGTAGAGAAGAGCATCAGTTCCGTCCCCGATCTCATTGGGAGGTGCCAAACTCTTGCTGCTTCAGCATCTATGTGGCGAGACCGTGTGTCCAAGGTGCTTCAATCCTGTCAAATCATCATGCCTTCCGTACTCCTTCGAGGTGCGTTTCCAAGATCGTGATCAGAAAATAGAATGGATAATCAGACCATCTTTAGATGAATACGATGCTCTCGTGGACGCTGCAAGATACCTAAGCGAACTTCGAGGGCAACTTGAAGAGATGTCGACAACCTGTCCTCAACTGACATATATCCTCCAACCCACACGGGAATGGATCTGCGAACAAGGCAGTTTCTCATTCTCCCAGTCAATTCAGCATTTACCGGAGGGCAATGCTGTCGGAAATGTAGACAACGTCATCGATGCGCTCCTCATAGCTGTCCAGTCCATGCTTCGCCAGTGCCCCGAGTTGGCTCCGCACCCCGAACCGACCCTCGAATCCGAAGAAGTCAAGGTCAATTTCATTCGACACGGCGTTCAGACAACATCACTTTTCACGGCCCTCCTCGACCTTCCCACACTGGGAGACCAATTGAACAGCGCTAGTGCACGTCTTTCATCTCTCCAGCATGCTTCACGCCAGCGAGCGTTGAGGAGAGTAATGCCCTTCTTATCCTGTTTCTTATCCTTTGCGGGCGAGCTGCTCGAAAGTCTGGCGAGGTGGACCCGCGCACTTTTCAAGCTGGATTACGTCGTGTGCTCCGTCGTACATACCCTCGGTACTCAAGGGTTCTGTATCCCCCCCGAAACGGAAGAGGGCGAGGCCGCCGGCGATGAAAAAGGGCATGCGACAGAGCTCGGAGGAACGGGTTTGGGTGAAGGGACTGGGAACGAAAACGTGAGCAAAGAGATTGAGGATGAGAGTCAGGTGGAGGGGCTCCGAGGTGAAGACGACGGGGACGGGGACATGCAGAGAGAAAAGGGTAAAGACGAGGAAAATACGATTGAGATGAGCGAGGACTTTGGAGGTGAGATGGAGGATGTGCCCGAGACTGAAAAAGGTGACGAGAATGAGGAGGTGGAGGAAGAAGGGGAGGAAGGGCCAGATGAGCAGTTGGGTAAGGTGGACAAGTCGGACGCCGCGGTGGACGAGAAGCTGTGGGGAGATGAGGGGGGAGATGACGATGAAAAAGGTGAGGACGAGCTACAGAATGACAGGTCGGAGGAGGATCAGCGAAAGGGTTCGGACGTCGTGGCAAAGGAGAGAAAGGGCGGCCAAGAAAAGAACACAGAAAAGAAAACAGAAGACGCCAATGAGGAGGGGGAAGGGGACGAAGGAGACGGGGAAGAAGAGATGGATGTAGGCGACGAGAATCCTCCGGAGATGGAACCCCCCAACGCCTCTGGCGCCCCGATGGACCAGCATATTCCTGATGCCGATACCCTTGACCTCCCCGATGACATGCACCTTGTCGACAAGGATCAGGACAAGCAGGACGATCACGAAGATGACCTAGGGATGGAAAACATCAGCGACGAGGAACATGAAGCGAATGATGAGATGGTCGAAGATATGGACGAGGAACGGGAAAGAGACCACACTCCCAAGGACGATTCAATGTCTGTCGAGCCGCAGGATACCAAACAGCAATCACCTCGAGCTGTCGATGAGAGCAACGCGGACGAGGAAAAGGATAACCCCGACGAGGAAGGCGAGAACAAGGCTGTCGCTCAGCCCGATCTCACCACTGGTGATGATGATGCTGGGATGTCCGAGAACGAACCACAACCCAAGGACAGTGCTCAAGAGGGGCAACAGGGTTCTGCTTCGACCCAAGTTGAAATGGACATTGATGGGGGCGAGAGTTCCAGAGAACCCGAGCCAAGAAAACAACAGTATGTCTTCAACATCGCTTGACCATTTGATCACTTAGCCCACCTTATGTCGACCATCCCAGGTCTGGTGACGGTGTTGAAAACCAACCTCGACCTATAACTCCCTCGGCATACGACACTCAACCTCAACCTTTAGACCCTAGCTCCACCGCTGAAGGCACGCAGCGTGGTCCCGCCTACGCTCATCAACCACCCCCTACTCTATCTCTTAACCCTCTGCGAACCCTCGGGGATGCACTCAAGGAAGTCCAACAACGCTTTGACGAGATCTTTGGACCTGCCGACCAGCCACAGCCTTTACCAGCTCTCCAACATGGAGACGCAGAGCAGGTCGAATATGCGCACCAGGAAGACGCACCGGAGAGCGATGATATGCAAGCACTCGGTCCTGCGGGCGAGGAGCAGGTTGCAAAATTGAGAGAACTCAGGTTAACTGATGAGGGAAATGACAAGACAGCCACCGATGCCATGGATATCGACGAGTTTGACTCTTCGGACAGAAAACAGGATCTGAAGGAGGCGAAGGATGTCGCGATGGAGAGGTTGGAAGCTGAGAAAACGGCTGAGCGTCCCGCTCCGGATATCGAGGGTGCCGTTGTACACACGGAACGAGAAAACGACGTCACCAATGCCCAATCCCGTCTTCCCGATCCCTCTGCACCCAAAGCCGAGGACGACATGGAACCGGAACCAGAAACTCCTTCCTCCGAGCTCGTTCTCAGTGTCTTGAAAAATCACGCTTCAAACCCCACCCCCGCCTCTGCCTCACATCTTTGGACCCTCTATACGACAATGACTGCGTCCCTCTCTCTGGCTCTTTGCGAATCCCTCCGCCTCATCCTAGCTCCTACTCTTGCAACGCGCTTGAGAGGAGACTTCCGGAGTGGCAAAAGACTAAATATGAGGAGAGTCGTGGCATGGGTAGCGAGCGAGTACACCAAAGACAGGATCTGGATGCGGAGAGTGAAACCCAGCGGGCGGGAATACCAGGTGCTCTTGGCCGTCGACGACTCTGCGTCCATGCGCAACGGAGGTGGTAATAGCACGACCGGGGGTGGCGCAATCCACTTGGCGTATCAGACGGTCGCGTTGGTCGTTCAAGCGCTCGGAAAGCTCGAGGTTGGGGAGGTGGGCGTGGCGAGGTTTGGAGAGGGATGGGAACTCATCCGCGGATTCGGCTCGGACGTGACGGGAGCGAAAGACTGGGGTGCCTCGCCGACCGAGGGCGGCCGCGTCCTGAACGCGTTCACGTTCTCTCAACCGCGCACAGACGTCGCCGCGTTCCTCGAAGGCTCTCTCTCCGTGCTCGAAGCGGCACGCGAGAATGCGAGCAGCACGAGCGGCAGGGAGCTCTGGCAACTCGAGATCATCATCTCGGACGGTATCTGTCAGGATCACGAGCGGTTGAGGAGGGTATTGAGGGAGGCAAGAGAGATGAGGGTGTTGGTAGTTTTCATCGTCATCGATGCGCTCAACAATGCGCCATCCACTTCCAATTCGTCCGGCGCCACGTCAGGCGACAATCAATCCTCTATCCTGACGCTCTCCCAAGTCTCCTACAAGCCTTCGCCCACTACAGGCCTGATGGAACTCACGATGGAACGTTACTTGGACTCTTTCCCTTTCGAATACTATGTCGTGCTCCGGGACGTGGAGGCATTACCAAGGGTCTTGGCAGACACGCTGAGGGAATTCTTCGAGAGAGTAAACGAGGAGTAGATTACTATTTACATGTTTTCACCTGTATTCATTAAGTCCTTGTTCTAGAATTCAAACGAAATATCAGATCTATATTCTGGTTCCATCTACCGGACATATGAAGCGCGACGATGTATCACAGATCAACATACTTGTCCCAAAAGCCAGCTGACCCGTTATTCGGCGCCGCCCAAGTTTCGATACCAAGTAATCGCATGACAAGGTTATAAAGCTCGACATTTGCGAACCCAGGTATGACATAGGTGCCGTCAGTCACAGAGTGCCAAGCTGAGGATTGGGTATCGGGTGAGTAGACCTTGGCACCGTGCGAGAAGGGTCCATGGGCAACAAATATCGCTTGCATGGCAGATTCCTCGTTGTCGTAGCCATGGTTCTTTGTTGAGCAAGTAAGATCAACGCACGAATTGGTGGAGATGAAGGTAGCTTACACCGATGCTCATCCCATCTTCACCCATCGTCTTGCTCGTCAGGGCATACCCGAGTGTTGGCACAACCCAAATAGGAGCGATCCGCTCGTTTGCGGCAAAGTGATAACGTGGGGGCATGGGTATTGCTTCCTCAAGGTATCCTGTACAATAATAATCCATATCTTTCAGTTTGGAGAAATTATGATGCAAGTGCATACCGCCAGCATATGAATCCGTGATATACACTTGGAACTTGCCACTAAACTGTGGTTCGTTGGATGCACGGATGAGCTTCTCCAAAACAACTCGTTCGTCTGTTCCTTCTGAGAAGCGAAGTCCAAAGGAAGGCCATCCATCATGGTGCGTGACATTATTCCATGTTTCGCCTGTGCAGTTAAAGACATCAACCAGTCTGTCGTGCATCGTGGAACGAGAAAAGATGTAATTTCCCTGGGAGATGAATAAACATACCGAGAATGTCGTCTCCATCTAGGTAGACCCATCCGACCTCACTGGTATCGCCCATTCCATGGTCACTGACAAAGATCACATCTACTATTTGAGAGAGGTTACGTGAAAGGAGCGAAGTATGAAGATCACGGGCGAAAACATCGATCTTCGCAAGTGTTTCCTGTGAGCGTGACGATTGAGACATGAGAATTGTGGTGGATGTATGAACATCACGCACATTCACCAATGCAGACATAGGCCCAGTCGCATGTCCGGCCTGATCCAATGATGGTTCGTACGCTATTCTCCGATGAGCAACCGCTGCGTTCTGCGTGCCAAGGATCGCTTACTCAGAATGAGCTCTGGTCTCTTCTCTATATCCCCAATGTCCACCCACTCTAGTATCTGATCTAGCTTTCCCTGAAGGGGGGCTTTATCGCGCCAAGGAACGAAGTAAGTTGGAGAGGCTCCCGAGAGTGTGATTTGCGGCCCTGGCCTATTACACGTGAGGATCGAACATGTGAGCATATTGAAGAGGGAAACGCACCACATTTGATTCGCGGTAACGACGCCGGCACGTCCAGCCGTCTCCCACATCTATTTCATTTGTTCGTGAACAAAGCCACCTGTGAGCAGCAACGCAGCTTACTGGCTCACCAAACCACCAACTGGCCAAGAACATGGATTCTGCACGGTTGTACCAGAACTCTGTGTCCGTTACAGGGTCCCAGAAGTTCTATGACGTGACGTTGTCAATCAATGTTAGTAGACGACGTGCTGGACGCACATTGGCGATTATGCCATGCGATTCAGCATACAAACCGGTCCTGTAGCGCTGACATCAGATAAAGGAGAACAAACGACTAGAGATAGCGTACATTAAAGCCCAGTGGTTCCTAGGTGTCAAATCGTCAGCTGTGTGATGCCTTTGGTTTCGATTGGGACTCACGGGAAGGTCAACGTCTGGCAAAGCAACTTAGTAGTAGCAAAAGTACATCAAAAAATTGACTGACTGGAAAGACAGGCTTCATATATTTCGCTCTCAGTCCCTGTTTGCTGATATCTAATAAATGGGGGGTCAAACCACGGTCGAGGTAACTCGCGCTAGTGTCAAGATAAGGATGTGAACCGGAATGGCTACAACGAACGACCTGCCTGAGACCATCGATGGAAATGAGAATGACGGTCCTCTTGAACTCGTGTGTCCCGTTGGAGAACCGCGCTGTGTCTCTTGTCGGCTGCTGGGACGTCCACGGACCAAGGTATGCAGCGCCGCTGACGGAAAAGAGGACGAGGGCAGAGAGGGCGGACAATATCTTCCAGGTGGAATGATTGGCCGGCGTAGTTGGCTGGACATGGACCTCTTCGTCCTCGAGCAGCGGACGCTCTTCGTCGCCGTTGGCAATCATGGTCGCGGTACAACCTGAACTGGAGCCTTGAAAGCTTGACCGGCCGCTTGGCCTCGAAATGGTCATCATACAGAACACGTGACTAGGTCTGTAAAATGTGGCTGTGCAGATTGTGTACCGGGCCATACGCACGGTGCACAAGCAAATTTCCATTGTTACGTAGTGCAAGAGAGACCCCTGCTAATCACTGGTGCCATGATAATAGCTAGGTGGCGGAATGGAATCATTCCCATCCACCGCAGGCTGTCGCTCCACAGCGATCATCCTCTCGATCACACGCGCGATCGCGCCGGCTGGTACATATATCGAATCTGCCGAGAAGGGCTCTATCCTTGGGTCGGCATCCAAGTCTGCACTCAACCTTGGAGCTTCGCGACGGTGCCGCCGGAGATAAAATATTGCAAGGAGGAGGGTTATAAGGGCTGCCAGACCACCTACCATGTCATTGGTGATGCCAGACCCTGTAAGAGACTATGAGCCTTGGCATTCAATGCAAGCACTGGCACTTACCAGCAAATAGGATCTCTTCCTGGCAGTCATTAGTGTCGGTACATAACGCATCTGCGCACCAGGGTAAGTTCGACATTTCTTGTCCGGACAGGAGACTTACAAGTGCTATAGAGCGCTCAGTTCGCGTAACGAGTCAGCGGCGTATATGGAACCCACTAAGTGTGATTGTAACATTGAGACGCATCGATGTTCATCAGCAACCCGTTGGCGAGGGGAAGACCAAGGGGTGGACTACCCTCCTGCATGTATACCCATGTAGGTTGTTTTGAGTAATTGACAGAGGCAAAATTTTGATCATCAATCAAGCAAAATGACGACTCTGCCCTGTCGAAAGATCCGAGAACTAGGGACGCTAGCAGTCTCTTTAAGACGACAGACTGCATACTTTTCAGCGACTCCAGCCCCCACTGAAGTACGAATGAGCGAGAGGGAGACTAAAGGACTCCGTCAATGGAGCAGCTTAAATGAACAATAACAACAAGTCGCTGAGCCTCTCATTGGTTGATGATCGATGAACCTTCTAGGCGATCCCAAAAAGTGACTTGGGGTCCGAAAGGCCTCACTCTCGGGCATGTTGGAGTCTATATCCCTGTCGCATCATGGGAGGCTGTGAGGCTTCTGCTATTTCCACTATGTTTATACAGTGTTTTCACCTGTATTCATTTAGTCCTTGTTCTACAATTCAGTAGATCTGCTGGACAATCTACATTTTATATTGTGATTCCATCTATCGGGCATAAAGCGCGATGATGTATCACAAATCAACATACTTGTCCCAAAAGCCAGCTGTCCCGTTATTCGGCACCGCCCAAGCTTCGATACCAAGTAATCGCGAGACAAGGTTATGGAGTTCGACATTTGCGAACCCAGGCATGATATAGGCACCGTCAGTCACAGAGTGCCAAGCAGAGGATTGGGTGTCGGGCGAGTAGCGCTTGGCACCGTGCGAGAAGGGACCATCGGTAATGAATATCGCATGCATGTCAGGTAACTCGTTGTCGTAGCCATGGGTCTTTGGCGAGGAAGTAACGTCAACGTATGGATTGGTGGAGAGGAAGGTAGCTTACACCGATGTGCATCGCATCATCACCCAGCGTCTTGCTTCTCATGGCATACCCGAGTGTTGGCACTACCCAAATAGGAGCGATCCGCTCGTTTGCGGTAAGGTGGTAGCGTGGGGGCATGGGTGTTGCTCCCTCAAGGTACCCTGCACAAGAATAATTCATATTTTTCAGGTCTGGAGGGATTATGACGCAGGTGCATACCGCCAGTATACGAATCCGTGATATACACTTGGAATTTGCCATTGTATTGTGGTTCGTTGGATGCACGGACGAGCTTCTCCAAAGCAACTCGTTGATCTGTACCTTCTGAGAAGCGAAGTCCAAACAAAGGCCATCCATCACGGTGCGTGACATTGTTCCATGTTTCCCCTGTGCAGTTGAAAAATTAACCGGTCTGTCATTCATCGTGAAACGAGAAAAGACGTAATTTATTTAGGAGAGAGGAATAAACATACCAAGTATGTCGTCTCCATCTAGGTAGACCCACTCGAACACGGTGGTATCGCCCATTCCGTGGTCACTGACAAAGATTACATCTACTATTTGAGAGAGATTACGTGAAAGGAGCGAATTATGAAGATCACGGGCGAACACATCGACCTTCGCAAGTGTTTCCTGTGAACATGATGATTGAGACATGAGGACATACGGTGGATGTATGAACATCGCTGACAGACGTACATTCACTTGTGCAGACATTGGCCCATTCGCATGTCCAGCCTGATCCAATGATGGTTCGTATGCTATTCTCCGATGAGCAACCGCTGCGTTCTGCGTGCCAAGGATCGCTTACTCAGAATGAGCTCTGGTCTCTTCTCTATATCCCCAATGTCCACCCACTCTAGTATCTGATCTAACTTTTCCTGAAGGGGAACTGGATCACGCCAAGGAACGAAGTAAGTCGGAGAGGCTCCCGAGAGTGTGATTGGTGGCCCTGGCCTATTATTACACATGAGGATCGAACACGTGAGCATATTGAAGAAGGAAACGCACCACATTTGGTTCGCTGTCACAACTCCGGCACGTCCAGCCGTCTCCCACAACTATTTCATTTGTTCGTGAACAAAGCCACCTATGAGCAACAGCGCAGCTTACTGGCTCGCCTAACCACCAACCGGCTGCGTACATGGACTCGGTATCGTTGTAAAAGAACCCTGTGTCCGTTACGGGGTCCCAGAAGTTCTATGACGGGACGTCATCAATGATTGTTAGTAGACGACGTGCTGGACGCACATTGGCAATTATGCCATGCGATTCAGCATACAAACCGGTCCTGTAGAACTAACATCAAACAAAGGAGAGCAGACGACTACTGGTAACGTACATCATAGTCCAGTGATTCCTAGGAGTCAGATCGTCAGCGGTGTGATGACTTTGGTTTCCATTGGGACTTACGGGTAGGTCAACGACTGGCAAAGCAACTTAGTAGTAGCAAAGCATACCCAAAAAAAGACTGACTGGAAAGATAGGCTTCATATAGTTCGCTCTCAATCCCTGTTTGCTGATATCTGACAAGTGGGGGGTCAAACCACGGTCGAGGTAGCTCGCTCTAGTGTTAAAATAAGGATGTGATCCGAAATGGCTATGACAAACGACCTACCTGAATCCATCGATGGAAATGAGAATGACGGTCCTCTTGAACTCGTGTGTCCCGTTGGAGAACCGCGCTGTGTTTCTTGTCAGCTGCTGGGACGTCTCCGCACCAAAGTATGCAGCGCCGCCGACGGAAAGGAGGACGAGGGCAGAGAAGATGGTCAATATCTTCCAGTTGGAAGAATTAGGCGGGGTGGTTGGCTGGACATGGACCTCTTCGTCCTCGAGCAGGGGACGCTCTTCGTCGCGATTGGAAACCATGGTTGTGGTACTAGAGCGCCTCGGAAATGGTCCGTCCCCTGGCAAAATTCATCGTCGCGTCACGAGAAATACTTGCCAAACAGGGTAATCGTACAGAGGTCTGTAAAATGTGGCTGTGCACCTTCTACCCGGCTCTCAACACGACATGCCTTTCGGCCTCCTCGCATTCATCCACTCGCCAATCACATACATTAAAACATGGCTCATATATTTGTTACTCGACATCCTCGCCACTGGGCCCATGCCGAGGCATATTTCGTTCGTAATGGATGGAAACAGAAGGTATGCCAGGAGGTTAGGGAAGGCAGGCAAAGACGGCCACCCAGATGGATTCAAGAATCTGCTTTGGGTGTGTATCTGTTGCATACGAAAGACCACTCACGCTCTTACGCATGCCCGTGTCTAGGTCCTAGAGCTCTGCCTACGCCTGCGTATCCATTGCGTGACCGTGTACGCGTTTGCAATCGAGAACTTCAACCGACCCAAAGAGGAAGTGGACATGCTCATGAAGCTTGCTGAGGAGAGACTCGTCGAGATCGCGCAGCGTGGGTACGTTCGTGTTCGTGTTCCTATTCGTCGAGTTTCATTCATGCTTCCGTGTCAAAGTGAGATACTCGATCGACATGGTGTACGCTTGAACGTACTGGGAAGACGAGAGCTCCTCCCTCCGAACGTGCAGACGGCCATAGAAAAGGCAGAGAAGATGACCCGGCACAACAACGCGTGCGTTCGTTTCTTCCTCCTACATGACTCCTTCATGTAGCAGGCATGCTAGTGCGATCCTCAACGTTTGTGCACCGTACGCGTCGCAAGACGAGATGACGACGGCCGTCGAAAGTGTCATTCGCGAAGCCATCGACACCGGCGATTTAGATGGCAGGTGAGTACACTCGCGCCGCAGACCACTTATTGTTCAACCAACCTTTGTCGCTCAGCACAATTACCGAAGACTCGATAGACTCCCACCTATCCACTTCGCTTGCAGGCAGTCCCCCAGTTGACATCTTTGTACGTACGAGCGGGGTAAAACGGTTAAGTGGGTTCTTGACGTGGCAGGTGCGGTAGCCGCGAATATGTTTCCATCCTGACATGCTCACGCAACCACAGTGCTGTGAACACACACAAATGCACATGGTGGACACATATTGGCCGCAATTTGGAGTTTTTGACCTTGTTCCCATATTACTCGAGTACCAACGGAAAGTATGGGCCGATCGTGTAACATAGACTGCGTATTACGTAACTCGCACCTGGAGTTTGTTGTAACAGGGCTGCGTCCTGAAAGCGACCATGTCTATGCTTGACAAGTTCAGACGGGGAGCTCAGCGAGCAGGGATTCAGGCGACTGCGCTGGTCAAAGAGGGCTCTTCGCGTGTCGCCTCTGGCTCGCGCGATTTCGTCCAGGGATTCACCCTCCCCGGCGAGGCAGAGAAAGCAGCTAAGATTCTCGCCAGTTTCCTCGGTCAGTCCCCCGCTCGACTCGTCCCAGAGACCCGTCTAATGGCGCGCGCACAGCCGACCCGACTCACCCCGAGTCTGCACTCAACTCCATCCCCAAGGCCGTCCTGCAACATGCACGAGGTACGTCCGACCCACGCCCCGCCCCGCTTTCCATCCGCCCATGCCCACCCCTCGCCAGGCCTCGCCGTCTTCCAAGTGATCAAGGCCGGCTTCATGTTCTCCGGAAAAGCCGGCTCCGGCCTCGTCATCGCCCGTCTCCCAGACGGCTCCTGGTCTGCCCCCTCGTGCATCGCGACAGGCGGGCTCGGATGGGGCCTCCAAATCGGCGCTGACATCACCGACTTTGTCATCGTCCTCAACTCTGAAGACGCCGTCCGCGCGTTCTCCATGGGCGGGAACGTCACCATCGGCGGAAACGTCAGCGCCGCCGCGGGGCCGATTGGGACTGGCGGGAGCGTCCAGGCGAGCTTGGCACATCCCGCGAGCATGTTTTCGTATTCCAAGAGTAAAGGTTCGTCAGATGTTGGCGGCTTTTGAGGGACGGATGCTGATGGGTGTCGGTGCTAGGTCTCTTTGCGGGCGTTTCCCTCGAGGGTACTGCCCTGCTCGAGCGCAAGGATGCGAATCGCGATTTCTACGGGTCTCCCGTACCCGCGCGGGATATTCTTGGAGGACGGGTTCCCCCGCCGGAGGTGGCCTCGAAACTGTATGAGATCATCGAAGCCGCCGAGGGTCTAGACGAGACAGGCGTCCCCGACGCCGCATATTACCCGGGCACCATCGGCCAACATATCCCAGCAGAAGGCCATCAGACCGTGTTTGATTCCGAGGCGAGCTGAATTTGTTGCGGACCAAGGATGGGGAACAAGATATTCATGACTAGTCTTTTTTCGTATACTGCTCTGTTCCATTTTTCGATGTAATCTCCCTTGACATGTTGATATATTCTGATATCCGGGATCAATCTCCCTTGTTCATTCCAAGACCCGTATCTATGCTACTCCCAAGAAATGTATGGTTAAGTCACACCGGATCATGCAACTACCCCTGAATGACACTCAGCGCCACACATCATTCAAGGTTTGAGCACCAGACGTCCCTGTCGTGAAGTCATTGTTGGGATCCGACTCCCAGGTCACTTGGCCATTGTAGATCCTGATGTACTTGTACTGGATCTCAGTATTCGCGGGCAGGTTCACCGTTGCTAGCGACGGCAGGGCGCCGTTCATCAGTCAAGGTTCCTGAACAAAAGGAAGGTACAACATACTGCTCCAGGTCGGGTAGTTGGCAGAGGACAAGAGGATGGGGTTGGAAGTGCCCCAGTTTGTCAGGGCACTGACTGACCCACTGAGGTATATGTTTTCTATCGTGTCGTGTTTCTGTCAGCATTCTCTGCGTGACAGTGCAGACTACGCACCTCCCAGAACGGTGGTCGCATTGACATTGAACTCGACCGACACGGTCGGGGCGTTGCTCGTCAAGCACGAACTCGGGACGGTCAATCC